>APFE030558599.1:266853-379229 GCA_000404065.3 Pinus taeda | reverse complement strand
GATAGAAGGACATATCAAGAAGAAAAATGTTCAAGAAGTGAAAGATCACATTGAGCATCAAGAAATGAATCGGACCATATCTTGTAAAGGATTGGAAGAAATTAACACTCCTAAAACTCTAGAGATAGAAGGACATATCAAGAAGAAAAAGGATAGTACCAAGATATGGAAGGCTGAAAAGCCTGGAAATCTATTTGGAAATTTAGATGGTATGGGATTCTTGGCTGAAAGCAATTCTGAGAAAGCAGAAGAACATTCAGTGTCTGCTCTTAAGCAACTGGTTTGGAGAAATGGAAGGCGGCCACTTCAGTTGGAAGAAAACCGTCGTGCTACTTACAGGCCATTTAACCAACTAGAGAATGGAAATGGCTCAATACTTACTATTCTAGATGGGGAGTCAAAGCAGCTAATCCCTGTTGGAATTCGGTCAGAGCATGCTTATGCAAGAAGTCTTGCTCGGTTTGCTGCAAACCTTGGACCAGTTGCCTGGAAGATTGCAGCTTAGAAGATAAGGAGAGCTCTGCCCCAGGTGTCTCATTTGGCCCTGGATGGGTCGGTGATTATGAGGCTCCTCCTCGTGTTTTATTGTCACATGAAAGAATATCTGTGGCATCAGTGTCCTCTTCCACTACCTCGCCAATTGTTCTAGGTGAAACCAAGATTAAATCAAATAACGCTGAAGATAATCCCAGACTAAGAGATGAAGGGCTTCCAAAGAACTTAATTTCTAAAGGCAGGACTGTTACACCAGCTACAGCGGCTTTGTCAGCAAGACAGTTGGTTTCAAATTCTGCAATATGTCAAGGGATAGATAATTGCCAATCTATTCGTAATCCTCAATCTGAAGTGATTGGGCATGGCACATTAATTTCTAGTGGTGATGGAAGAGCTAGTTTGCCTTCTCCGGAAGTAAAACAAGGCTCCATAAGGTCAGGTTTAACTGTTACCACATCCAGTGACCTAGCCCTTGCAGGTACAAAATTTGGTTCAAAAGTAACACAGTCCAGATTACTTGAAATGGTCTCAAGAAATAGCACACTCATGCATGGGGCCTCATTAAAGCAGGCTGATGGTTCAAGGTCCATTGCCAGTCTTCAGGTAATGAAATCTGAAAATATGACAAATGACAGTGATGCGCGTGGTGTTGCCAGAAAAGCAAGTAATGCATCAAAACGCGGGTGTAGTTCTCCTGGTACAAATATTGCAGTCACCACAGTAAGCTCTTCTCTATGCAACTATCAAGTTGGATCGAGAGTTTTGCAGGGACATCAAGTCGCAAGTAGTCAAGAACATGCTAAGCAGGACTTAAATGGTTTAGCTAATTTACTGCATGGCAAGATGCTAGCATTACATCAAAGAGGTTCTAATCTGTCTGCAAATACCCCAGCGTTGGTGCATTCATCAGTTTCATCAGCAGGGCCATCTATAAAACGAGATGATGCCACAATGCAGGCATGGATACAATCACAAAATGCACGCCTGGCAGATGTAGATGCTACTTCTAGAGTCAGGTTACAGGATGCACCGAATCCTCATATGGAGCAGCTAAGAAATCGATCAATTTCAACGTATCTCATAAGGTGGAAGTACTTACCAGTAGAAGATTCCACATGGGACGACAAGAATTTTATACAGAAGCATCAAGAACTACTCAAGCGTTGAGGACAACACTTTTTGAAGGAGAGGGGCATGTTAGGCCCCTATACTACTAGTTTCACCCCTTATTGTTATTAGTACAAACCACTTATTATATTGATGTACCCATGTAGTGCCCATATTGTTACTATTGTGCCCCATAGAAGCCCACTATTATTATTATTGTGCCTTACATTATTATTGTTATTTCGGCTCTGGTTATGTTATGACCCCTTAGACTCCTATATATAGAAAGGAGGTCTTTTCATTTGTATCATCCAAGAATTGTTCATTTATGTAATGTAAAGGAGGTTTCCCCCTCGAAGAGGCTGAATTATAAGGCGTTGATCTATCTTTTCTATCTTTCCTTAAGCTGGTTTCATAACAAGACATAAGAGCTGAAATCAATGCTTTATATGAAAATTTTAATGATGATTTTGTTAGCCCTCTAAGTTCAAAATTGGATGCTTTGTAGCCTCAGAAAAATCAAGAATTTGATGAAATATTTTTCCCTTATCACCAAAAGGAGCATCCCATAAATAGTTGTTCTTCCTTATATAGGATGGAAGTATCATATCAAAGAGATGAGGAAGCTGCAACAAGGTCAAAACCATGGAAATCATGGCCTAGAGGTATGGTTCAAAACGCTTCTTCTCCATTCCCTTAGTTGCATAATCAATTATGGAATACTCATGTTTTAGGGCAGCCATGTCAATCTCAATATAACCACTACCAATCTTGTCTACAAGTTTGGCATGGTTCACCTTATGATTGCATGACTACCCTCCCTCATCTTGTAGCACAAACACATAATCCATATTCTTCACTAGCTCTTATACAACATCCTGCTTGCATATCAAAACCATCCACACAGCCCAATCAACTACATCATCAAAATGCTCCATTCCGTACATAATTTCCTATTCAACTAATTCCACACCCTCGCCACAATAAACCAGTACAATATGCTTACAGTGCTGAACTGCAAAATTTACCCACCCTTCCCACCCATTCTATCTCACATGCACCATTGGAAAAAAGTTATATGAAGATTCAAAATGTTTCAAATTCAAAAATTGTAAAAGTTATGGAAGAAAATGAGGTTTCTTTTAGTATGCATGAACAAGTCATTTTAAAAGCTCAAGAACTTCATGATATGATGAATATGGGAAATCAAAAAATTAAAGGATATATTGAAGATTGGTTTCACTCCATCACTTGTTTGCAGCATCACTCCATACTTCAACAATTTTTGACACCAACTTTCCAAGGGAAGTTGGCTTCTCATACCCTAATATTCATTAATATGCATTTTTCAAAGCTGGGTATGTGCATACAAGAAGCCCTATTTCAAAAATGGTTCCATTGAAAGTATTCCTATACGTAATCGTAATCATTTTTTTAAAATCAGAATAGCTTAGTGCAAAAAATAAGATAAATAAGGACATAAATAAATGCATTTTGTTTTAATGAAAAAATAGTTGTTTTTGTTGCAACACGCGGTGGAAATCAACATTGGTGATAAATGTTTTAATTCATTTGTGTATGTAGAATATTTATAAGGGAAATAATAGTTCTACAAACACTCCTATTCCTTTTTATCACCAATTTGGAAAAAATGCTTGAATATCATTTTTTTGGCTTGTGGGCTTGATGAAATTTCTGAAAACACAGTCGGGATAGTCTTGTTTTGAGGGACCAAAAAGGAATATTTTTAAAACATATTTCTATACTAATTATCTCTTGCTGTATACTTTCCAACCCAGTTTGAATCACTCAATTTGGATTTAAAACGAGAACGTTAGAACCAAAACATTGACAAGGTGACTAGTAGGCAACTCAAGAACACAGATGGGACAGTCCGTTTTTGGAGGCCCAAATGACTATATTTTTAAAAAATGTTTCTATCCGAAGTATTCTTTGATTTATAATTTCCAACGCAATTTGAATCACTCATTTTGGATTTGAAACAAATATGTTAGAACCAAAACATTGAGAAGGTGTCTAGCAGGTAGCTCAGGAACAGAGTTGGGACAGACAGTCCATTTTTGAAAGCCTAAATGATTGAATTTTTAAAACATGTTTTCATGGTAGATTTCCCTATGAGAATAGTTTACAAGAAAATTGGAATCACTAATTCTCAATATCGTATAAGAAAGTTATGATCGAAATACTGACTGCCTATCATAAATCAACACTCTTAAAACTCTGTCTTTCCGGTTGTTCCTTAGATTATTTTACCTATCAATTCTTATTGTCTTCAAAACATATTTCTATTGGAGATAAATAAATAAATCTAGTTTCATTTCCTATTTTAATCATTTGAATCTGACATCAAACGAAGAATCTATGCTTAAAATATCCACTGTTTTTTTAAGTGGGGTAATCGAAAATGACTCTGATATGCAGGTTGTTCTAAGTAAAATTGACATATTATATCATTGAATTTTTAAAACCTAATTCTATTTGAGATATACCTTTCAATTATCTCTCATCTAGCTTTGGAATCGCTCAATTTGGACGAAAAATAAAGAAGTTGTGATTACAACACTGCTAGTTAGTATGGTCGACCGTTGCTCTCCCGCAGGTGACAAATAAATCTTATTTCGTTATTTTCTCAATGGATTTGTTATACAGAGTAACTAATTGTTGTTTTTTGCATAATTATTGGACTAGGGGAGCCCGATCACCTCTCTTTCTCCATGATTTAATGTTTTATTGCAGGTAGACACTCGTTTTTTGCATGTCCTAGGAGAATAAAGAAGGTCAATTTATGGACGAGCGATTCTTGAAAGAAATTTTAATGAAACAAGGGAATTTCATTCAATTCATTACTCAACAGATTCATAACAAAAGAAATAAAGAATTGATTTCTATTTGAAGACTCAAGTCATGTCTCTACCACCAAAACATTTTTCAAAGAGATATTTTTTATACATAACATCATAGTTGTTGTAACTTAATTTACTTATTTGCATACTATTTTTAAATAAAAAGTTGTTTCTTTTCTGGTTTCTCTTATATTTTTTGTTTCAGGTGTTGCTTCTTTCAAATTTTAACCCATCCTTAGCATCAATGTAATGAACAACTAATTCGTTTTTTGCATGTCTACATTTTATAATTGTGCATTTTTGCTGTTCCTTTCCAAAGGAACATCACTTTCACATTTTTGTTGTTCCTTTCCGAAGGAACAACACTTTGGCATTTTTGTTGTTCCTTTCCGAAAGAACAACACTTCCACATTTTTTCTATTCCTTTTCGAAAGAATAGCACTTCCGCAATTTTGTTGTTCCTTTCCAAAGGAACAACACTTCTAAGTTTTTGTTGTTCCTTTTCAAAGGAACAACACTTTCGCATTTTTGATGTTCCTTTCTGAAGAAACAACACCTTTGCTTTTTTGTTGTTCCTTTCAAAGGAACAACACTTTTGCATTTCTATTGTTCCTTTCAAAGGAACAACATTTTCACATTTTTGTTGTTCGTTTCAAACGGGCAACACTTTTTTTGTGTATTTTTTTGTTGTTCCTTTTAAGGAACAATACTTTTTCACATACATTTTTCAGTTGTTCCTTTTAAGGAACAACACTTTTTTTGGGTGTATTTTTGTTGTTGTTCCCTACATGGAACAACACTTTCTCTTGTGTATTTTTTTTGTTGGCATGCATTTACTTTGTTGTTCCCTATAAGGAACATCACCTTTTCGAGTGTTTTTGTTGTTCCTTCAAGGGAACAACACTTTGGGAGTATTTTCGAGACCAACCCTTCGTTCTTTTTGTGGGATTATTCCTAGCCCATCTCAACCCCATTTTATTGATTCCCTTTCATGGCATAAAGTACACTACTTTTATGAAGACAAGAATTATGGATTCTCTTTAAGCAAGTTAATATCATTAATGTTATTATCTTTCATAGGACAACTCCTTGATAATAGATTATTTTCAAAAGGGACACAATTATTTATATACTACTTTACTGCATTGTTTTCTACTGAACATGATATTGATTGATCATCTTAATACCATGTTGGTTCCACCCTTCTTGGTTATAATCTTCTTTGTTTGTAATAAATGAGATTATGGGTATATTTTTTTCTATTAGCATGTTCAACTTCTTCCACCATCCCTGCTCTTAAGGAGTATTGGACCTCCCTCTTTTTATCATAAAAATGTGTAATAACAACAAAATTTTGTTCGTAGATGAAGGATAGGGGGTCTCATTAAGAGTCAGCCTACCATGTTCATAAGGTTGTATCAAAGTGACATTCCCGTTATGGCCACCACACCAGGGTTATGATCCATTGGATAGCCAAATTATCTTTGGAATAGGGGGTCTCATCGTGAGCCAGCCTGCTCACTTTTGCTACATCCTAGTGAATGGCAGTGTGGTTACCTGGTTACCATTTCAGCACACTAATCTCTTCTCTAGAACAACACTGGAACTCTCTATTTATAAATTAAAGATCCTGGGGCATATGGGTTAAAAAGCAACCCTGCCGAGACTATGGATGCTTGCTGGCAGTAGAGGCTCCGCTTATGGTATTGAAGTTATATCTTATCGTCCATTATTACTATAATACCCTTTTCTTATTTTGTCTTTTTATCGGAGAATTTATTTGCTTAATTTTTTCCCTATTTTGAACCTTTATGCATGAGAAATTATTTTCAAGCTCAATCGCATCATTTTTAGCTAGAATACCATCACCAAAGCATCTTATCTCTTATTCATAACTATCTTTACACACTCTGCTTTCATTATAACCTTAACTTTCTCCATCCTATCATTGATATGTGTACTCTGCTTCATTTACTATTGTATTGCTCATTCCCTTGTCTTGCCATTAACATAACACCTTTCATATGCTTTATGGTCATAGAATTCCTTTTCCAATTAGAGGGGAGAATGTATGTATTATGGGATAGCATGAGATATGATTACTGCACTCTGCCATAACTTGTTGATTTAACAAAATATTAGTATTGCATTTATACAAAAGTTTTTCTGATTGAAATTTGTGCATGCATTTTATCTGTTGCTATTCAAAACTGACACTATGGATTCAAGACATTGTTTGAAAAATAGTGATTTGTTTGCAGGAGAGCAACAAGTATGGGGAGGAAACTCTATTCGTAGCTTGACAACACTATTGCAACTCACAGATGCGAACAATTGTTCAAACATGATGTGCTTGCCTGGATTCCACCTTTTGCATCACTTTCAACACCAACTCTCCCTACATCAGCTTTAATAAATTCCAATCCATACATGTCATTCTAAATTTTTTTCGGAGGTAAAACTTGAGGTAAAATAATATAATTTTCTAACTTATTACGAATTAAAGAGAATTTCATGAAAATCCATCAAGGATTATTTATCATCATTCATTCGACAACTTTACCACTTTCCATTTTTTAGCGGCATATCATCTTTCAGTTTCGGGGAGTGTTGCTTTCATTCATTTCTTTCTTATGACCATGTCATTAATATTCTTATCATCAATTGATATTCTTATTCATTCTCAACACCTCCCTTATTCCATGTTGTTTTACACCAAGCATAGAAGTCAACAGATGGTAGCAACCACCTGAACTTGTTTTCTAGCATTGCATGAGGGCATGCTAATTCTTCAGTTTGGGGGAGGCATTGCTATGCATGATGGATTTTTTTTACATTCCTTCTCATTTAAGGCATACAATTTCATTTTTTGTACAATGCAGAAATTGATTTCCATATATTTTTAAAACTATGAACTCAATTCTTATGATTTCTGAATAACACAAACGTATCATTAAAATACATAAACCCAGATAATTTCATGTTAAATTAGTTCATACAATTTTGGAAATCATGTACTCTCATCTACAACCACTTTTCTTATATCTCATGATCCGTGCATCAAAGCAATCTAATTTTTGGATCATAGAAGCGTTAATATATTATAAAGCTACTTGCAAATTTTTAGCAAAAGTTGGTTTGTAGTTTTTGAGAAAATGGTTAACGAAGTTTGTTGTTACTTATATCATATTTGGCTATTACTTCATATACATAGAGTTGAATGTCAATGTAAACATTGTTATGCCTTCATCAACATTGCTAAAATTGAATATTCATTATTTGAGGAAGAATTCATTTGTTCCATCCATTTCATGAGTTGGGATGAACAAATGTTTTATTGCTCAATTAACACATGGTTTTTGTCTTTGGGTTGCATGAGTACATGCAATATGTTTAGTTTTTTGTTGCATGAGGACATGCAATATATTCAGTTTGGGAGTATGTTGAGCCGTTAATATATCATTATTATTATTAGTTTTTAACGCCTATTTCATCCATTTCTACTGTTATTTAGCATTTCATTTATCACGATTTATCATATAATTCCATTTATAATTATTTATACTCTTATGGATAAATATTTTTTATTCTCCTTTATTTTTAATAAATTGATGATTATGCATGATTTTACCAATGATGGTTTATTAATAAACTGGTTGTAACATTACTCAACATTTTTTCCTTCCAAGATATTTTGCAGCTTGAATATTTGATCTCTAGCTCATCATTAAATGTGCCAACTCAGAAATTCGCTGGAATAAGAAGTAACAATTTTTCATTGGACCTTTTGGGTAATTGGAGAAGAATATGGAAAATCTGAAACATGGGTTTTGTCCAGAATGGACCCAATTAGTTTTGTGATGAACAATTTTCCCAAATTCGGTCCATACTAACAGAAACGGGAGGTTCTCTGAAGACGTTTTTCTTAGATTCGCTGTTATGGCCGTTTTCCAAAATATCTCAGCTGTAATGCCAAATTCGACCTGTTCCTCTTGAATGATTAATGAAAAGATATTCCAGAGAGGATCTTGTTTATTAATTTGTTGTGAGAAATCCAATTTTGTAATGAGAATCATATTGTAATCATCTCTATTGTAACTGCTCTCTGCTCTCTCTGTATTTAAATGAAAACAGAGATCAGAGAAGGGGATTCAGGATTCATGATTCATGATTTCATAGGATATGATAGGAGGAAAGGTGGACTATTGCATTACCATAGTAATTCTAAAGGCTTTTTTTGTTGTAAGGATTTCACAATTTGATGATTAATATATAATTTGGGGTTGTTGTTCATTCGCCTTATCTAAAGTAGCGCAACCACATTCGTTGGCGGGTAAGGGCACAACCTCCGGTGGATTAAACTGCTGCTCTGTATTATATATTTCTAATTCTGCAAGTGTGGTTTGTTTAATGATTACCTTCTCCAATTGGATCGTGTTGCCATTTTCTTCCACCATAACAAAGATTGCTATTCATTACAACTTAAATTGTTATGTTGTTCATTTTGGTTATAAAGCTTCGTTGTTCACTTCAGATTCTGTCGTGCATTATAGATTGTTGCTTATTTAGTATTACTACTCATTTCTATTAATTTCGTAGTGTTGTTGATTTCCATTTAGTATTGTTGTTCATTTAGCTTTGTGGTTCATTTCCATTACTTTAGTGTTGTTGTTCAGATAGGCTTTGTTGTTATCTCTTTCATGGAAGGATTCGATTTCACCTTTTAATTTATATTGCAGCAATTTTGTTTTAGTGAGAATTTCTAATAGAATTTCCATTTCCAGTTATTTGCTCTAGTTTGGATTGAAAGATCAAAAAATGTAAAGGACACTGAGTACCATTTTCTAAGTTCTCAGATTGGAGATCTTTCCTATGATTGATTTTCATTTGCATTAGTTTACAGGGGAGAGAATTATTATTACTTATTCCTTGATTGATGATTGTTTGAGTAAATGATTTAGTTCAGAACATTTCAGCTTCTTGTTGTTCCAATTAGATTTTGTTTCCAGCATTCATTTATCTTTGCATTTTAAAGCACTATACTGCAAAACATTACTCTTGAGAAAGTGACCACCTCAGACTGAGTACACTCTTGAAATAAAAAATCATCCCTGGGTTGGCAATTAATGTGAAGATAAATAGGAGTTAAAAGGACACATTTTATCACTCAAAAACCACATCTTATTTAAAACCCCACAACTATAACACATGATCCAGAAATGTCTATAATACATAAAAATACACAAATTCTTATTTAAAATCACAAGCCGAAAATTATGTTTCTTGGGCCTTCCAAGTTTCTGGTCCTCATTCGTAGATCTACATTGTAGATGGCTTTTTTCTCCACAAAGAATAGAATTTACTTTGTAAAAGAGATTACGATAGTGTGGATCATTTAGGATCCATTATTTCCTCCCAGAACCGTTTACCAATCCCGTGGAATCGTGCCTTTTTAATTACATGGCATATTTTGAGAACAAATCAAATCTTCTAGAGACATATGGATTTTACCTTTGAGGGAATAAATTTATCATTTTAACTAAATTTAATGGAAATTTATGCCCCTTTTCAAACCTTTGTCCACGTCTCCTCCTTCACAGCTTTGAATTTAAATTTTGATTACAGGTGCTCCGATGCTCCTACATCAGACTCCCAAGGTAGAAAATTTTTATGATCTCCTCGTCATATGCTTTCTTGGTCTCTCGTAACAACGTTCATGAGCTGCAACAAACCCTCTGTAGTAGCATGTCCTCCCTGCTATGTGATACCTCACTAAGCTTCTCTCCTCTGAGCTCAGTCTTTTGGCATCTCTCTGGTTCTCTCCTCTAGAACCATATGAGCACTCCATGCTCTAGGCTGTTGCAAATATTCTTACCTTCCTCTGCTACTACCTACAAAAAAATATAAAGACAAATGTTGACTAATCTGCAATATAGTCATACTTCTTTCCAATGGATGAAGAATCTTGTTCTGCTCTGATACCACTTTGATGCAACAAAGAAACATGTTTACACAAATTTGCGGAGAGTTGGGTTATAGCCCATCAAAAATTGAATTAATTTCCACTTTGTGCTCTAATCATCATATTTAAATCGCAAGTCCCAAACCTTTCCACCCGAGTGCGATCTGTGTTAAAGGACTTTCACTGAATACGATATAACCACTTTATCTTCCATCTTTCGCCTAATTTCTGCGATAACATCTCAACCGATACTACTATCTTAAAGAAATCCCCATGCAGATCTGGAATCGAGACTCACGAATAAACACACCCAAACAAACAATGACAAGTATCACTAAATGCCCAATCGTCATTTCCTCACAAAAAAAAATGTTTAAAACTGAATCTTATTTAAAACCCCACAACTATAACACATGATCCAAAACTATCCAGAATACATAAAAATACACATATTCTTATTTAAAATCACAAGCTGGATATTACATTTCCTGGGCCTTCCAAGGTTCTGGTCCTCACTTGCAGATCTACATTGTAGCTGGCTTTTTTTTTCCACAAAGAATAGACTTTACTTTTTAAAGGAGATTACAATATCATGGATCATCTAGGATCCATGATTTTCTCCTGAAATCACTTAACAATCCCCTGGAATCGCTCCTTCTTAATTACATGGCATATTTTGATAACAAATCGAATCTTCTAGAAACATATGGATTCTACCTTTGAGAGAATAAATTTATCGTTTTAACTAAATTTAATTTAAATTACGGCCCCTTTTCTTATCTTTGTCCATGTCTCCTTTTTCACAGCTTTGAATTTAAATTTTGATTAAGGGTGTTCTGATGCTCCTGCATCAGATACACCAAGTGCTACAATTACCCAACCTCATATCTTTCCCTAATGTAGATTTCTTCTATATCTTACATGAGATGTGTATGTAGACTTAGTATAGCCATTCCCATGATTGTAATTGTTTCCTTTAGAATTTCAATTTGTTAGAACTCTCGTGGTTAGAAAAAAATGAACCATCTATTTTTTTTTTAAATTGAGGTTTTTCTTTTTATGAGTTGATTTCCTCTCTTGGACCATATCTAATTCTATTTTCTTCTTGACAGTAGGGATTCTAACTTCTCATGTGGTGGATCCTGTTGTATTTTGAAAGTAACAATGAAGTGAATAATACTTATTCATAACAATATATTAACATTCACATATGTTATCCAACATTACTCTTGGCCCCGTGTCAATACCTTAAAAATATTTATAACTAAATATAAATAATTGTATTTACAATAATTTATTGCAGGAGGGGTATCATAGATTTGCATGTTGAGATATTTGGTTCGTCTCAGTGCTTGGTAGATCTAGTGTTAATATGGACCTATGTTGGTATTTTTACATGGAATTTGTTAACTCCATATAAGGAAAGTGGATGTAAAATTACTCTATTTTCAATTAGTTTATCCCTATATAAAATGGAAGTAAAATTAAGGTGGAAATTGAAGTATTTTATATATGGAAAATAGGATCCCAACATCACACCTGACACGTAACTACTAGTAAAACTTTGGGGTCAACCACCTGTCCTCCTCTTCATAAACTAGGTCACAACTAAGAAGATTTGAACATTGGATCTCTGTGTTATCACAGACTTCACATTACTTCCATCACCATTTGAGTTGCTCCTCCAAGGATACATATGGCCAACATTAATATTTTTTTTCTATTACTATTTTTTTAACTATTATTTTATTATTTATAAATGTAACATTTCATGACAACATCTCCCTCATACTCAGTTATAAAGTTCATATTGGTGCAAGAAAAATCTATAGTGTATCTTTTTTTGTAACTAGAATGAGAAGTTCGTATTTAAATGGAAGTTTGTGCCTACATCACAGCAAATCCATCAAGAAATACATATGTATATATTAAAAAATTATTTATGGTCCCTGTTATCCAACAAAACTACAAGCTTTTCTAGAGACACTCCAAAATGGAGAACATAAAAAGAATTTTGTAGGTATATATATTACAAAACTAGCCTAACAAAAAATGAAGTTTACATGTCATACTATAATTGATTGATAATGCGGCCCTTTATAACTATTTGATGTCAATTCATTTTGCTCTAATGGAGAGGACAAGGCCTGATTTGGCCACACCCTTTATTGCCACATAATTCCACATCTTAATTGAAAGAACCCTCTCGTTGCTTTCCTAATTATTTTCATAGTAATTTCTAATGTTTTCTTCCCTTGGAGAGGAGCTCTCCTCCGAATGTTGATTGAGTGGGGAGTCTCCCAAAACAATGAGAGATGTTACCTTGTTTTCTCCAACTAACTAAATCCCTTGGTAAAGGGCATAAGCTTCAACTGTGGTTGTTTTTCTTGTATTTTCCCATTAATATTATGCTAATTTTAACTTCTATAGGTGTACTATGAGGTAATTATTTTGATGTTTATGCATGATTTGATGTATATTATTAGGTGGACAATAGGGATTTTAGGTCCTCTTAAAATATTCATAGTAGTACACACAAATCGAAAGTTTAGATTTATTTGCAAAGTAGTTAGGCCTTTCTTTGTCTTTTAATTAAAGTGGTTAGCTAAAAAACTGTAATATGAACAAGCGTCATATTAAGTGAGTTGTGGTTTTTGGCAGGTCGAATTGATAAGTCATGGTATTGAAGCAAATCCTAAAGTGGGAATAAATATCCATGGTTAAAAAACTTTTCCCATGCTTATTTAAATGTTTAAATGTTTGACTTGTATATTAATTCTTTATAGTTAATAATAAATAATAGTAATTTCAAATAAAAGTATAATTTAGTTATTTTTTATGATTTTTTTAAAGTTTTATCAACATACATGTATCATGTAGTAAGTGTTTTTATGCTAATGGGCATTTGTATGATTGTACTAATTTAATTTATATATCTAAACTAATTATAGATTTTCAATCATAAACAAACAAAAATTGAATTAAAATATGACTAAATCCTAGCTTGTGAGGTGTGAGAAATGCATAATGAAATAATGAATTAAAATATAAATCCAAAGTGGAGGTGTTTTCTATACGACTGCTGATGTTCTACTCGCAAATCTAGAAGCAAATATGGCCATGCACGGTTACAGCTACAAGACGTCAGTTCCAAGCACAGTCATTGCCTATAGGGAAGCATCCTGCAGTCCCACCTCTGCTTGCATAGTATGCCTTGGTCACCCCTGTGATGCTATCTAGCCCTTGTGCGACGATGTCGTCGGTGTTTATATTCAATATGGAGACAAGTTTTTCTTGCGCTACGAACAATACAACGTTTAGTATTATAATTTTAATAATGAGCTTAATTATGATACCTAACAAATAACACCACTCTTTCAAAAATGTTAAAATCGGTTAATAAAATTCACTATTCAACTAATCATGATCAATGTTATGCCATTGATCATGATCAATGTTGTCACTAGATACCATGCAATCTATAAAATTATGGGTCTATTATTTCTTCTATATTATTAATTGTAATAAATTGTTGGGTACATTTATACTTTACAAATTTATTACATATATATTGTCTTGTTTTCATTTCTTAAATTTTGAAAATGCATGCTTGCAAAACTATCATCCTATCGAAAAACATCTTAGTAGGCCACAATTTCTAGCAACATTTAAGAGAGTTTCTATATGGCACACCACTTGGTTGCACCCATCATCAGTACCTATACTTGTCTGGAAGATCTTTGCCTTCACACTTTTATGAAATAAAGAAACAACCCTCTAAATCGTTAATTAATCACAACCAAATGTTGACATTTCACTCTGAGCTAGAACATCACTTAGCCTGATAACCCACATGTCTCTAGAGCTTCATGCTCATTGTAAGCTTCATCATGGCTGAAATTATGATCATAATGCTCAGAAATTGAACTTGTTATTAACAAATATAGAAAACTTTAAAAATAAAATTGGTAGAAATTATATAATAATAAATTTTTCTATGAAATAAAATTAGATTAATACTAAAATTATAAAGATTTATTTTGGATCATTATAATGTTGTATATCTATGAGATAACAAAATCATTTTTATAGGTTTGTTTTATGTTGCTAAAGAATTAAATCACAAAAAAATCTACTTGTGTGGTTTCCTAGTGTTGGGACTTTTGGACATAGCTAGAGATTTTATTGAGAATTTGCAAGTTGTCAAAAATTTATGGACTAGGAGATATTTTTGGCCTATTTCTAGCATTTTCTTGGAAAATTTAAAGGATGTTTTTGGGGATATTTTAGGAATAATCAAAGCATATATCTTTATTTTTTACCATCAAGACATGACAATTAAACAATATGACCAATTTTTCCATCCATTAGTTTTATAATACATTGAATCTTCTTTTTTTTTTTTTTTTCCTGCAAGTTGCAGCTGAAAACATGGGTTTCAATTTGGATTTATTATGAATATGAGCTATGGGGTTGGAAACATGAAAATCACCAATTAGCAGTCCCCAAATAGATTGTATTATATCCCCTATCTTGATATGTTGTTTATGATCACTTTCGTACACGGGTAGAATAAGAACAGAACAAGATGTTATCCTCTGATCACCGTATACTATGTGTACAATAGAAACCACCCTTAGCAACAAGCATGATAACAAAGATGATTTAATTGATAATTTTCTACAAAAGTAGTATTTTTTTGCTATGAACATTGATGGGCTAAAAGAAGGGTCATCCCTAGGGTGGCATATTTTTTACCACCACAATCTAGAGGCATAATTATTTACTATATGTTTTGATTAAAAAACCAAATAGCGTAGAAACCAACCAGTCAAAACTATTGAAAATAAACTCCTCACTTTAATCTAATGATGAGGATCACCTCCTCACTATACTAAGACGATGCATTGATTGTTTTGCATGGAATTACAAGGGTATTAAAGGAGTACATCTTGGTGTGTGCATTCACCACAAAGGAAGATCACAAGCCTATTCACCACCCTCAAAAGAAGAGGAATCCTACCTTAAAATATATTTTGAAGGAAGAATTAAAGAAATTATTAAATGCTACATTCATCTATCCAATTCCATATAGTTAATGGTATCTCTTGTGGTTATTGTTCCCAAGAGAAATGGAAAATGGATAACCTTTGTTGACTACAAGGAACTTAATAAAACCACATGGAAATATCATTTTTGCTTTCTCTTCATTGACCATGTCCTTATTCTCTTTCCCAAAAATGTTATTTTGCTTCTTAGTAGATCCAAATTAGTCTTAAAGACAAGGATAAAAACACTTTCAACTATCCCTTGGTGATTTTTTCTTATTTTGAATATGTAATGTCGTTCCCACTTTTAGAAGGGTTGTGCTAAGCATATTCTCTTATCATAGAAATACAATCGAATAATTATAACATATTTTAGTAATATTGCATCTCCTTTGTTTTCCTTGCTCACCAAAGATGTTGAGTTTTGTTGGAAATATCCATGCCAATAAGCATTTGAGAATATAGAAAAAGTTAATGAAAAGACCTATTATAAGAGTTCATAATTGGAACTTTCCCTTCACATTCACATCGATGCATAGATAAGGAAAATGGGGAAACTCTAGGTCCTTAAGAGAGTTGAATCTTCCCCTTATTAGGACAAATTCCAATTTCACTACATCTATAATTCCCCTTTCGGTTCTTGCAACTAGCTAAACCAACCATGGTTCGTTGTGGTATTTCTTCTATAATGTACATTTTTCCATGAATTTTGGGCTAACAAAGCTCAAATTAGATAGCGGTTGAATCAAAATTGAAACATGTTAATCAATGAACATATATTCCATCTTGATCACTGAAGATTGATGATGAGTCTATCTATTATCCAATGTGGCATATTGTTAGGCCCCTATACTACTAGTGTAACCCCTTATTGTTATTAGTACAACCCCCTTATTATATTGATGTACCCATGTAGTTCCCATATTGTTACTATTGTGCCCCATAGAAGTCCACTATTGTTATTATTGTTCCCTTACATTATTGTTGTTATGTCAACTCCGATTATATTATGACCCCTTAGACTCCTATATATAGAAAGGAGGGCTTTTCATTAGGATCATCCAAGAATTGTTCATTTGTGTAATGTAAAGGAGGTTACCCCCTCGAAGAAGCTAAATTCTAAGGCGTTAAACTATATTTTCTTTCTTTTTGTGAGCTGGTTTCATAACATTTGGTATGAGAGCTTTTGGATTCTAGGGTTTCGCTGCTCCAAATAGGTCATCATGGAATTTTTGCTATAAAACGTTTTCTGCGATGTTTCAGAAGTGAAAAACAAAACCCATTTGAGATGAAATTGCATTGAACCTTAGGTCCAAATTTTAGAGCTTTGCGTACTATATTTGCAGAGATATGATCTTAGGAAGTTGGTCTTTTTGCAGACTCCTGAATTACATTCCAAACAGGTGACCTGGGGAAAATCGTCATAACTTTCTCTCTAAGATAAGAATTGAAATTTCATAAGAAGGTACAGAAAGAGGACACAGACTAGTTTCTTTTGTATGTGTTTCGGACCCGAAGCTCAAACCAGGGACACTTGGCACGTCGTAGAACTTCACTGTACTAAACTAGTCTATAATCAGGTCATTGTGGGAGATTTGGGATAACTCTTCCTTGGAGAATCCAATTTGGATCAGACTGGTGGCATTGGAAAGAGGACATAGAGGGCTACTGCAAGCCACAATTTTAGAACTTAAATATCCAAAAGTACATATTTACAGTCGTTTCAATATCGAGCTCCTAAAATAAAGAAAAAGCAAGATGAGGAAGTTTGATGGCGAGGATTCGGTAAATTGGATACTTTAAATGGAGCAATATTTTGATCTACATGGTGTACCACTTTTACAAAAGATATGTATTGCATATTCATATTTAGAACATGATCAATTTTTATGGTATAAAGGGATTTGTTCTTGTAAACAACTTGTTACATGGTCAATTTGCACGGAGGAAATGATAGCACATTATGAGGATACAAAGAGAAACACCTTCTTTAGAGCAACACCACAATAATTGGAAAGAGTAAAAGGGCTTTGTTACATATTGGAAAGTAAAATTATGGAAACAAGGAATTCTATCCCTCACAACTATAAATATGGAGGTGTTGTTTCTTCTAACCTTCCACAACCTACAAGGGTTACACCACAATAATTGGAAGAAAAAGGAGAAAAAGGGCTTGGTTACAATTGTGATAGAAAATGCACTAAAGGCCATAAGTGTGTTGAGAAGAAATTATTTTACATAGAGTATGAATAGGAGGAAGAAAAGCATCAAGAAACATCAAAATAAGAGGATATACGCCAGGACCCAACCCCAGAGAAAGAAGAAATGAATCAGACCATATCTTGTAATTCATTGGTCAGAATTACCACTCCTCAAACTATCAAGATAGAAGGAAATATCAAGAAGAAAAATGCTCAAGAAGTGAAATATCACATTGAGCATCAAGAAATGAATCCAACCATATCTTGTAAAGGATTGGAAGAAATTACCACTCCTCAAACTCTAAAGATAGAAGGACATATCAAGAAGAAAAAGGTTCAAGCAGTGAAAGATCACATCGAGCATCAACAACAAGTTCTCTAACTTTTAAAGGATAATGCCACTTTGGTGCAAAATCGAATGAAACAACAACTATATCAACATCGTAGTGAAAAATGTTTTGATGTAGGTGATTGGGTATTTTTACTGCTACATCTCAAGCAAGATACTTATGAGAAGGAAATGTTGGCAATACTACATGCACTTAAGAAATGGTGACCTTACCGAATGGGAAGACACTTCAAGGTAAAAATGGATTATGATAGTCTTAAATACTTTTTAGAACAACTAATATCTTTAGAAGAATAGAAAAAATGTGTCACAAATATGTTGGGTTATGACTTTGACATCATCTATAGAAAATCGAAGCAAAATTTTGTTGCAGATGCACTCTCAAGAAAGGATGAGGATGTGGAAGCATTATTTTGTGCTATTTCTATTATCCAACTGGATTGGATAAACGAAGCAAGGGATGAATGGAAGAAGGATGAAGAAATATGGCCACTTATTCAAAAGTTGCAAAAGATCCCAATTCAAACAATATTGCCAGAAATTGAAGAGGAAGGAAAAATGATATTGGAACTTCGAGTAGTCATAGAAAAAAGAACCCGATAGCTACGAAATTAATTAATTTCAGAGCATCTCATCAAGTGGAAGAACTTACTTGCTAAAGATTCCACATGGGAGGACAATAATTTTATATAGAAGCATCAAGAACTATAAAGCGTTGAGGACAACACTTTTTGAAGGAGAGCGGCATGTTAGGCCCCTATACTACTAGTGTAACCCCTTATTGTTATTAGTACAACCACTTATTATATTGATGTACCCATATAGTGCCCATATTGTTACTATTGTGCCTCATAGAAGCCCACTATTGTTATTATTGTTCCCTTTACATTATTATGTTATGTCAGCTCTGATTATATTATGACCCCTTAGACTCCTATATATAGAAAGGAGGTCTTTTCATTTGGATCATCCAAGAATTGTTCATTTGTGTAATGTAAAGGAGGTTGCCCCCTCGAAGAGGTTGAATTCTAAGGCGTTCAACTATATTTTCTTTCTTTTTGTGAGCTGATTTCATAACACATATAGTCATGGCAAGTTATCAG
This sequence comes from Pinus taeda, assembly GCA_000404065.3. Lineage (NCBI taxonomy): Eukaryota > Viridiplantae > Streptophyta > Pinopsida > Pinales > Pinaceae > Pinus > Pinus taeda. The sequence goes on along the minus strand of APFE030558599.1, from coordinate 360,100 downwards.
CCACATCATTCATCGTATCTTCTTCTTACACATTGTACAAACTTGGACAATTTTTCACATATTGAGGATAATCCCTCAGTAAATCGTTTTCTACACATGTCCATGATTGCATCATTCCTCTTTTGAACTGCTTGACTTCCTCTCTTGTAGGCTTGGACATGTTCTAATTGGTATTGAAGTTTGAATATGTTGCATGGAGAGGAATTCAGGTGTGAATTGTCAAGAATTTGGTTAGGTCATTTTTATTGATAATAGATTTGAAGTATTTTAAAAATTAATAAATTCATTGGATTTTCAAGAATATTTTGAAATTTAAATAAGTATGTTTATATTCTCAAGTAGAAGAATAGTTTTACCAGTAAAGAATGATAACATACTTGTTTTACATATGGTAAGGGGGGAATTGGGGCATGAAGTGTGAGGAAGCTCCGTAGAGGCATTATGCAATCATGAATTGTTAGACTATATAACTACTAGTAAAAAAAATTGTAAGACAAAAAATTTATATTATCAACATTTTCTATTTAAATTAAGTAGTACATATAATTTCCTTTTCCAAACATGTTAAAAAAGGTCCAAAACCATAAAAGTGATGGGAATCAGAAATTGTTGAGAAGGGTGAGCGAATCAATGATTTATCAATATTCCTTTGAAGCTTAAGCAATTATGTATTCATTTGTAAATTGTTCAACAACACATAAGAAAGAAAAAATTAAATAACATTTGAACACAATGATTTAATGTGGAAATCCTTCCACATTAAAAAGTGCCCAAGCCATTTTTTGTATTATGATGTAAATCTAGGCACTAACTCTGATTGCATTGGAAATGGACTCACTACTGAGAGGAGGTAGTGAATCAATACTGATATAATTTTCATTAAATTTTTAAATATTTCATCAAAACACTCTAAAGATCACTAACACATCATCAAATCACAAATATAACATGTAAAACTAGAATAAACACCATGAACAATATCAATATATATCCATGCAAGAGGACATAACTGTTTTGGTGGAAAACCCCGACTATGGAAAAAAACCACCAGTTTTTGTGCTACTCAGATCTTATATTAATAGTTGAAAAAAATTATACATAGAGTAGATTGCCTCCACAAGCTCGAAGACTAGACTCATATAACAGTCTGGTGACACCCATCAGCTAGGAAGTTTCTTCTCACACAACTCATTGTGATCTAGAACATCATTGAGCTTGATAACCACCATGTCTCACATATGTAGGCTTCATAACCCACATCTCTCTAGAGCTTCCTGCTTATTATAAGCTTCATTGTAGATGAAATTATGATCAGAATGCTCATAAATTAAACTTGTTATAAAAAACTATAAAAAAATTAGATTAATACTAAAATTATAAAGAGTTTTTTTGGATCGTGATAATTTCATATATCTTTGAGATAACTGGATCATTTTTATAGGACCCATATCACAACAAAACCCACTTATGCAGTTTCCTAGTGCTGGGACTTTTCGACACTACTAGAGATTCCATTGAGAATTTGTTGGTTGTAAAGAAGTTCTGGGCTAGTTTTCAAAAATATTTTTGGCATATTTCAAGGATTTCTTGGCAGATTTCAGGGATGTTTCGGGAATATTTCAGGGATAATCCAAGAATATAGCTTAACTTTAACCATTTGGACATGATTATTAAAAAATATGACCAATTTTACCATCCATTATTTTTATAATGCATTGAATCTTATTTTTTTCTACAACTTGAAGCCGAAAAAATGGGTTTTGTATAGTGTATTTCGAGTTTTGTTTATGATGAATTTAGATAGTAGTAGAGTAACAAGAGGCATATTCTAAGATCTCATCACCCAATACTATGTGTACAATAGAAGCATCCATTAGCATCAAGAAGGGTGATAAAGACGATTTAATTCATAATTTTCTACAAAAATAGTATTTTGTTGCTATGAACATGGATGGGATACAAGAAGGGTCATCCCTAGGGTGGCATAGTTGATACCACAAGAACCTAGAGGCATAACTATTTACTATTAGTTTTGATCAAACAATTTTAAGATGGTAGAAATCAGCCCCTCAAAACTATTAAAAATCAACTCCTAACTTTTAGCTAATCACCAGGATCATCTGCTCACTATCTAAAGACAATACATCGATTCCTTTTCATGGGATTACGAGGGTATTTTTTAATGGATAAATTCCCCTAGGATCTTGGGTTGATACCCTAGAAGACAGGCGGTTATCTATACGAAGAAACACACATTCCATACAACCATAATGCTAATATAAGCAAACTCTACGATAAGGGGCGTACCTGAGGTCCTACGTTTGAGAAGGTCCTTCCAGGGTCGAAACCCTTCTTCGAGTTCCTTTTGCTCCTTTTACCTGCAAAACAATCAATTCAAGAAAGTACAGTAGTACATGGACTAAACATCATAAAGAAATCATCTTCATCGTATATTGAAAAGTAGTTAGTTATGCAATTAAACAACCATTCATATATGAATCATAACATGGATATCATAAACATGAAGAAGATTTATATTGGGAACAAGACAAGTGTTTCTTCTATTATAGACAAATAAAGTACACAAAGGAATAATTTCACCTGATTCATCCTTCCGCAGGCTCCAAGCGGAACCATCCTCTGGATTCGTCCAATCTCAAGCCTTTAACAAACTCCTGTGATGACTTACTCCATGATATCTCAAGTAGTAGATAGACATCAACACACAAGGAAACAAGGGTTTCCTGTAAAATGGGGGAAGTGTAGGAGGCACTAGGATCTTCAGACCTAGTTAGGGAAATCTCAACATAATAATCTTTCTCTCTCTTCTCTCCTCCCTTAGGCCTTCCCATTGAAGCCTTTTCATACTTCTCCCAAAGTAGTTTTTTAGTTGGTAATTCGTTAGGAATGGTTGGGCCATAGGCACTAACAAGTAATCAACGGGTAAAACCCGTGATCTCCGCCCGAAATTAAGGAGATTTATTTTTTTTAAGTGTTTTGAGACATATACGTGGGTTGGGTATACACAGACCCATGTATACATGCGTTTATCTCTGGGAAATGTCGCGTATAAGGAATAAAACACTGTTTTTTAAATTTTGGACTAGGTCTGGAAGGAGGGGTTTCCCTAGGCCATGAGTGCAGCATCACAAACCTCAAGAGTGAGATTTGGATCTATAACAGTATTAAAGGAGTACATTTTTTGTGTGCACTCACCACAAAGGAGGGTCACAAGTCTATTCACCAGCATCAAAAGAAAAGGAATCCTAACTTAAAATATATTTTGATAAGGAAGAATTAAAGAAATTATTAAATGATAAGTTCATCTATCCAATTGCTTATAGTGAATGATATCTCATTTGGTTATTTCTACCAAGAGAAATGGAAAATAAATAATATTTGTTCAGTACAAAGAACTTAATAAATCCACACAGAAATATAATTTTCCCTTCCTCTTCATTGACCATGTCTTTGATTTTATTTCCAAAAAATGTTATTTTCCTTCTTAGTAGATTCAAATAAGTCCTAAAGACTAAGATAAAACCACTCAGAACCATCATTTGGTGAATTTTTATTATTTGGCATATTTAATGGCCATGCCACTTTTCAAAGTTTTGTGCTAAGCATCTTCTCTCATATTAGATATACTATCCGAGATTTATAAAATATTTTAGTAATATTGCAGCTCCTTTGCTTACCTTGCTCACCAAAGATATTGAGTTTGTTGGATAGATCCATGCTAGGGAGCATTTGAGAATATGAAAAATAATTTAATGACAAGACCTATCTTAAGAGTTCCTATTTAGACATTTCCCTCTCACATTGACATGGATGCATCAGACAGGGAAATTGGGGTAACTTTATGTCCTTAAGAGAGTTGAATCCTCTCCTTATTAGGACAAATTCCAATTTCATTACATTTGTAATTCGCCTTTCAATTCTCGCAACTAGCTAAACCAAACATGGTTTGTTGCGGGAATTATTCTATAATGCACACTTTTCCATGAATTTTGGGGTAACATAGTTGAAATTATATAGTGATTCAATCAAACTTGAAACGTGTTAATAAATGACCATACCTTCCATTTTCATCATTGAATATTGATGATGAGCCTATTTGTTGTCCAATGTGACATAGATTCATGGAAAGTTATGAGTCACATCATTAACGATATCTTCTTCTTACTATGTACAACCTTGGACCATTTTTCTCATGTTGAGAATAATCCCTCAGTAACTGGTTCTATGCACATGTCCATCATTGCACCATTCCTCTCCGAAACTCCTTGACTCCCTCTCTTGTAGGATTGGAAAACTTGTCACTACTAACAACAATAGGTTTTGGGTAAAACTCACCATTGAAAGGAGTGTTAAACTTCACATTTATTTCTCTTGGTTGATGTCCTACATTTTTCTTCCCTTCTCCTCTAAATCTAGGATTACCTCTTACTTCTCAATCAATCCAAAACCTAGTCTTATGTTTGGACTTTTTGTAATAATCCTTCATCTTCATGTGGTTTCCTGTAAGGTTTTTGGCTCATCAAACTCTAGTATGTCTCTATAAGCCATTCGATATCCACTGTGATACCTTTGGTTCTTTACCTTGGAATTCATTTTGTAAGGCACATACCTCTGCAACTCAAATATTTTGTTGATGTAAACATCAATTGTCAATTAAGCTAGTTTTCTCTCATGGGGGTCCTTAACCTTGATGTCATAATATCTTTTAAATAGACACTTCTCTAAAAAATGTCTCTCAAATATCCTTTAGGACACCTCCTTTTCTCTTATGTCATTAACATTCCTCAATTCTTCCCACCAATAGTCAGCCTTTCGTTTCAGACCGAAAATCAATGCTCTTTTTTTTATTTTGTAGGTTACCTGAGTCCTTAGATGAATAACATGCACAACCTATGCCTTGACTACTCATGACCGAAGCGCACATAAGCTGTAAAAATCACAGGGGGATTGCACCTGGCCTTGGCCACATCATGCCTTACCATGGATATACTTTTTCCCACAAACTTTCGAAACAGTGACCTTTACACCACAAAGTGCATAAGGTGTATACTCTTGTTTTAATATTATCATATTAACAATGCACCCTTAAATGCTTCTTAATTCCTTATAATCATGCTTCTACTTTATCATCCTTCTTGACCTCTTGGTCAAATGTAGGAGGTTTTTTCTTCTTAAATTATTTTTACATCAAATATTTCTCTTTCCTTTTTATTTTGTTAATTTATTTTGGTTGTAACACTAGATGGTTTCTCATAGCTACATATTCTCATCTCTGGAGTACTTAGTGGAGTTCCACCTCTCACTATAGATCCACTTGCCTTCCTATGCATATAATCCTCAATTCATGCTTTTGAAGTCTTAATGGACTCTGCCTTAAATTATACCTCTCTAGGTAGTTGGCACTGAGCTGAAGTTGCTTCTCTCTTTGAAAATCTGATGAGCTTTATAGTATAACTGCGATGATACTCACCACACTTTGGAATTCATTGCTAAGATGTGAAATCAATATTTCACCCATAAAAGCATATTTCATACCTTGTTTCTCTATATTTCATTTTTCTTCTTGCTTTATTTGAGATCACCCCTAGAGAATATTATTCTTTGCAGGTTTTTATACATTAAGTGTTCTATTACTAATGTCATTTTCTAGTTATCATGGACCACACTTTTAACAATATACCGGGGCTTGTCACTCAAACAATCCATTCAAAGTAACTAAACCCTAAATTTTCACATGTTCTATTTGGTATTGAGGTTTGAATATGTTTCATGGGGAGGAATTTGGGCTTGAAGGGTTGAGAATTTGGTTTGGTAATTTTTATTGACTATAGATTTTGAAATATTTCGAAAATTAATAAATTCATTATATTTTCAAGAATATTAAGAGATATAAATAATTAGTTTTTGTATGCTCAAGTTGAGGAATAGTTCCACCAATAAGGAACTACAACATATTAGCTGTACGTAAGGTAATGGGGGAATTGGGGTGTGAAGTGTGAGGGAGTTCGGTAGAGGCATTATAATTAAGTAATACATATAATTTCCTTTTCCAAATATGTTAAAAAATTATAAAATCATGAAAGTGATGGGAATCAAGAATTGATAAAAGGGGCAAGCGAATCAGTGAGTTATAGATTTTCCTCACCTAAAGTAGTTATGTGTTCAATTGTAAATTGTTCAACAAAACATAAGAAAGAAATAATCACATAATATTTGAACATAATGATTTATGTGGAAACCCTTAAACATGAAATAGTACCAAATCATGTTTTTGTATTATGATGTGAATCAAGGCACCAACTCTGATTACATCAAATATTTATGAATATGTTGGAAATGGCCTCACTACTGAGAGGGGGGTAGTGAATCAATGATGATAGGGTTTTAATTAAAGTTTTAAATCTTTTACAAAACACTCTAAATATCACTAACCCATCATCAAATCAGAAATATAGCATATAATACTAGAATAAACACCATGAAAAATATCAATAGACATCCACTCAAGACGACACAAGTGTTCTCATGGAAACTCCCCTTCAAGGTAAAAAACAACTTTCCATTACACTACTCAGATCTTCTAATAATAGCTGTTTTTTTTTTACATAGAGTAGCTTGCCTCCATAAGGTGGAAAACTTGAATCACTATTGTAACAATCTATTGGCATCCATCAACTACGAAGTTTATTCTCATATAAATCTACAGAAAACAATTAGCTAGAAGCCTCCATAACCAACAAGACTTGCCCCAATTACTACTTGAGTATCCACCACCACATATGGATATTCTCCTCCTCTAATGACTATTTGCTACCCTCCACTAGCATAAAGCCTCTACGCCTTCAAATCCTCCATGTGAACCACATTTCACAATATTTCAAACTAGGTTCTCAAATCTGCTCAACATGAGCAACCCAACAACCTCTCTATGTTCTCATACGAAAATGAAAACATATGCGAAAACTACTCAAACCTGCTATAGATGTACAATAGTCCTTACAAGCACTTGTAGCACTCTTTCACTCTCAAAAAGCTTTCTTTTTTCAATCAACATGACACAGACACACGCACACATGCGCATATGTATAGCAAATTATCCTCATCCACCTCCAATCAAATACCAAGGGAAATACCATGGTAGTATTATACTGATGCTCAAGCTTATGAAGGTATTTTTATATTCATGGTCATATCCTCAGACATGTGCTCTTAATTGGCAGGTCTCAGTTGTAGTTGCACACACATGCCTTCCTCCTAGAAGCTAGAGGCCTCTAGTCACACAGATGGGCCTACCTCCTAGTGGCCAGGGTAGAGTACACGGAATAATGAAATGCATCTCAGCCCAAACCTCTTCCAAACATCTAGAACTCATTCCATAACTATTCGAACACTTACACCATCAATGAAAAGTCCTGCAAATGACATTGTTATCTCCACACTCCCAATTGAAGCTACTCCACAACCTTCAAATCCACATGCACATAATCCAATACCATCTAGTGGAACCAAAGAATCATACACAAGACAATATGACATACAACTGCAACTAATCATGGTCAATACCTGTACCAAATAAGAATATGCATAAGCAATCATCTAAAACTCAACATCTATAACACACACCAACAACACTATAACACACACCAATGCTAACAATCATCTAGCTCTTTTACTAACTAGTTCACATCCAAAACAAATTCATAACATAGCTTATATCAATGTCAACCATTAAAAACCACACTAATGCCAACAATCTACATCTTTGGAATTGATGGCAACTCCATCTGATCAAAACAACTGATAGTGACCTTTGAAGATTGATAACTTGGATTACTTCCCCTTTAACATCAATGATAAAGGGATAAAATAAACAATGGTAACCATAGTTGAATAGACAATACTCCACTTAGGCACTAGATAAATCTTATCACAATCTCTCAACAAGCAACAAACTCTCTTTCTCCCCATAGTAGCATGACAATGAGCACGAGAAGTAATAACTCTATCAAATACTCTCTCTCTTGAACCAGCAACAACAATCTCTCCATGTAATGGAAGTAGTAGAAAATATGATCACCAACACATAGAGCCAATTGCAACAACAAACTCAAATAGTAGTTCCAGCGACAGTGAAGTCACTATCTGGCCAACTCAAACAACATCACCATACTATAACCATCAATAGAGAAGCACTATCTCTCCTAAATCAATGAGAAATAGCACCATCCTGTAATCAACCATATTATCCTTGAAAAAATATAGTAGTAGCACATATATAGATGAGGCCAAAGAAACAATCATGACCATCCATAATCCCTTAGGTAGAAACACAACAACTATATCTTCTTAGCAAACACATTAGACAAACTCCCTCCCAACATCATCATCATCAACAACCTACAAAGAAAGCTTTCTTGCTTAAAGTTACACCTCATGGACCAAATGATCGACTCTTGACGAAAGGGCTTAAACATAAATTACATGGCTTCATAGATATGTTACATGGTTTTACAAATCAACTGACACTAAAGACTCCAAGGACTCAATATTTACTTCTTTCATCTAATGCAATGGAGGTATGAAAACCAAATATGGATTTGCACTAATGTGTTCTTACATGGTTGAATAATTATTTTCATGAAAATGACCAACATAATTCACACACACTTTTATAGGACTACATCATCAAATAAGGGACTATGAAAATGACATCCAAGATCACATACACTTTGACTCAACATGCCTTAGAGGCATTACAATCTCCAAAGTCATAACTAGGTTGAGTCTTGACATCAATGCAAACCATCAAACACAACACCAATTCCAACAACCTCCCCCTTTGTCATTGATGACAACTCAAGCTAATCAAAACAATCGATACTGACCTCATAAAATTGATATCCTTGATCACTTCCCCTTTGAAATAAATGGGAAAGGGATAAACTCATCAATGGTAACCATAGGTGAATAGACAATCCTCCTCCCAGACACTAGCTAAATCTAATCTCAATATATCAAAAAGTTGAAAAATCTCTCGCTCCCCATTGCATCATGAAAGAAAGTGGGAGACACAATAACTCTGTCGAATACTTTCTCTCCTAGAGCAACAACAAAAATCTCTCCATGTGATGGCCGTAGTAGAACATATGTTCACCAACACATCAAACCAACAATAAGAAAAAACTCAAACAATAGCTCCATCAACACCAACATCACTATCAGGCTAAATCAAACAACATCACCATACTATAACCGTCAGTAGGGAAACTCTCTCTCTCCTAAGTTCTTGAATGTATATGTTTCCAAAATGTTGATGCCACATACATTGTTGTGAGAAATTTTAGATACTGACATCAAATGCTTGGTCCAGGATGATGGATTCCATTGAAATAAATAATAAGTATATAAGGACAAAATATTATTGGTTGCTACAATGATTATGAGAAAGTATAGTTACTTGGTTTGAAGAGACGAAGGATAATAATTTAACAAGTCTTCCTTCGATTTATTGATGAATATGATAAAGCTCATCTCCTATGTAAAGAGCATATCATTTCTAGGTTTTTGATATGTCGATACAAGAATAGGAAATATAGGGTTTGAAAACCCTAGATATTTAAAAGGGCTTGAATAAGAAATCTTTAGGGTTTGTGGAAAAAACCCTAAGAGCTAAATTGATGTTTTCACTAAAGCAAGAAATTGTAACTCTAGTAAGGAAGGTAGAAAATCATGTTTATGGTGAGGATGAGGAAAATGCATTTACAAGATGGATTTAACAAGGCTAATATCTAGAGGGAGCTTACATTTCCCTATAACTCTCAAAATATAACTATTGTATATTTCTCCTCTTTTATTATTATTCTTGTTACGTTGTTTAAGTGAGTCTCTTGTATTTACAACCTTTGCTTAGTTTTAATTAATCTTCCATGGTCTTCTAGTGAGGAGTGCAATGTGTTGAATGATGCCAATGCTCTCGTAGTAGATAGAAGAAGTGCAAGAGAAGATCAAAGCATGTGACAAGAGGACATTCTAGAATAGTGGCTCATAATGAGAGATATTGTACTACATGAGGTCTGAGTTCAGAGGGAGTAGGAAGATCAATAAATTTGAAGTATACCTAGACTGTCTTGAAGGGAAGAAAGTGGCAACTTCTTAATGGATCTATCTACAAGATCTTGCATGCAACAAATGGCAATATAGACAAGTAAAAAGAGAAAACTGATAATAGAACATTCTCCTAGAAAGAGGGAGAGGATAATGACAATAAATTTTCTCCAATTGTAAGGTACACTTGGTTTAGAACTATTGATTTGTAAATTTCACCAAGTGGATGCAAATATAGTTTCTCCTAATGAAGTAATGAAGGAATAAGTGTACATAGAGCTACCTCAAAGCTCTTAGATACATGAGAATAAGTCACATGATTGAAGAAGGCTTTGTACAATCACAAGAAGATATGTTGAGCTTGGGATTTAATTGATGGATCAAGACTAATCATATTTGATTCATCTCTGATGAAAGAAGAAGTACTCGTCTGATAGAGAGAGCAGTTAGAAATCCTTTCTTTAGCTTTAGAGGGAGTGGACATCTACACTTGAGATGATGGATTTTCATTGACATTGTCAAGCTAGATAGATGAAAGAAAATAGTGGCAAAGGGAGGATCTAAAATTACCACAACTAGATATGTATCAGTGTGAGAAGGAGCACCCAATCACGGTGACAAAGAAGCAACTATTGTGATATACCTAGTAAAAGGGTTGGTGTACCAACATGGTACAATTAGTCATGGAAAAATTAGTTATGATTTGATATTTGTCTCAAATAGTTATGTACAGTTACAGATTCAGATTGGGAAGAGTGATTTGAAGAAAGGAAGAGTTCATTAAGATATTGCTTCAGTTGGGCTCCATTATAATGTTGGAAATAATACTGAGAGGGGGGGGTGAATCAGTATTAGCAAATCAGATACTTTTTCATTTTCACACTTAGATTCATATACACGACTTCAGTTAAGGATATATGCGTATATATGCGATTGTATTTAATGCAACAAGCGTATATGCAACAAACTTATGATTCAGTTAGCTTATCTTCAGTAAATGCATCAGAACATTATTAGCCACATTAATAGTAAATAGGTGTAGAAAAATAGTACAGATCATCACACATAAGGAGCACACATGAACACCATGATATATGGTGGAAAGCCAATGTGGGTGAAAACCACCTGCTGCAATTTGTCTCTTTCTTCCTTTAATAAGAAACTTCTTTTACAATGTACTGGTGCAGTCCTTTACCAGCACACAGGCTACAACCTGCAGAGGGCTACAACCCTCTATCGTTTTCCAGTTACTTCTGGAAGGGAGCTACAACCCCCTTAGCTCTTGTACTAGCGGATATACTAGTACGTAGGTGCTGACCTACAGAAGGCTGCAACCTTCTTTTCTTCAGGAACCATGTTTCATCAATTTTCAGACTGGATCCATAAGTATAAAACAATCACTACTACAATACAATCATCCACTTATACTTGCATCATAAATCTCTAAATCACCCAATACTGAATCACTGAAACCCTGTCATCAAAAACACAGAATGCAAACCAGAGCCCAAAACTCTGCAACAACCAGTAGAATCAACAACAACCTGAAATACCAAATCTCATAATGCATACGCTACTTCACTATACCAAAACCACGTGTATACGCGATTTCCCCTCATACAACCCGCATACAGATCTAAATATAATTACTTGTACCTTCGCTGTTATATCAACCCAATCCAAGCAGCACAAACCGATAACTAGCAATACTAGATCTTCGCACTTCGTCAGACATTCATTCCTTGCTCTCACATTTATGCCTAATGATCTTCTCCTTATATAGGTTAGGCTTCTCTCAATACCATGGTCCAAAACCATGTAGAAACAATACCATGAACCCAATACTTGGGGTCGTCACTTTGGACCAAATACTATGGACCAAATACCACGGAGCAAAACCATGATTTCCAACATGTACGCACCTTTACTCTTATTAACCCGCGTGTATACACGTACGCTCCTTCTACTACGCTAACCTGTGTATATATGCACTTTCTTCACGGTCAACCTACGTATATCTCTTTATTTACCTGCTGCACTATGATCTGTCCTTTGAGTGAGTTTCCATCACCTGTATCATTCCTCTAAGTGAGTTGCCATCAAGGACAACACATGAATCATAATGCCAACATATAACTTCTTCTATCAGCACTCAACACTACAAAGGTCATGTATATTGTAGCTAGATTTCAAATTTGAGAATCATTATGAACTTAGAGGATACTTTTAGGACTATTTTGATTAGGTGCATAGGGTGACCTTGATGTGAGGTTGAAGCATAATAAGATTTATACCAAGGGATGGTCTAGAAGGAAGCAATATGACTTCAGTTTTATTTTACAGTTAAGCGTATTTTCCTTGCGCATGGTTTGTATAATTCAAGGAAAGGCTTGGACTTGTTGAGAATTCCCCTCACAGTGAGAGGGAATATTGATGAGAGAGCATTATGGATTGACATTCTCCCTATGTCAAGTATATTCACCTAAAATAGGGAGAATGGTCTCACACATGATAATCATTTTTCTTCTGTCTAGTATGTTGACATGAATGAGGAAGAATGGTCTTAGAGTGTCAAGTTTGTTTAACATAATTCCATGAATTACTCAACAAAAGTGTGGTATTTTCAGATTCACCATGTGTCAAATATATTTACCTAAATTATGGTTGACCAAGACTAGCCTAGATTTCATATGTCAAGTACCCACACAAATTACGGTGATTAGTTGATGATAAATGATGTACCATGTGTCTGAAGTATTGACATGAATTATGGTGAGGATATATAGTTATAAAGTACTGACCTGAATTATAGTAATGATGTACCATGTGTCTAAAGTACTAACCCATATTATGGTGAGGATATAACATAGGTCTGAGGTACTAACCCAAATTATGGTAACATGTTGATGTTGTTAACTTACCATGTGCCAAAGTTGATTGACTAGACTATGGTAATCTATTGATGCTACTCATTTACCATGTTTCATATTTGTTGACATGATTACGGTAACTTTTTTTTACCATGTGTCACAATTGTTTACCTGATTATGGTAATTTGACTCTTTATAAACTTTTCTTAGAATTTTTTTTCAACATGAGAACATATAGAGAGTCATTATGAATACATCCCTAGCTAAGAGGGGGTGTTGAATTTTGTAATTACGATCAATATTCATAATTATTACTTTAGTAATTTACACATTTTGAATGGATGTTCTTCATGCTATTGTCAAAGGAAAAAATCCCACAACATGTTCTTCATAACCTTGTTAAAATAGAAAATATGAATTTTAGAAAAATGAACGTTTGGCTCGAAAACATCTAGGTTGGTCCTCCTCCTAGTCAATTCTGCCTAGTTATGTGGCACACGTTCGGACAACAAGAAAATTATTAATAAGGCAATTTGGATTTTTTATTTTCAACAAAATTCAAACTTCCAGAGGTAAGAGAAAGGGGTAGGTCTAAGGCACTTAATTAATGAGGAAAAGGGTTAATATTTTATGAAGAATCAAGAAAAAATATTTTGAGGCATAATCTATGCGACAATAACGAATCTTTTGAGGTATCATCTATGTAAAAAAAATGAATCTTTTGAGGCATAATCTATGTGACAAGAACGAATATTTTGAGGCATAATATTTGTAACAAGACTGAATCTTCTGTGGTGTATCAAAGTAACAACAAACCGAATCAACCTATGTTTAGTGTGCATATTTGTAACTTGAATAGGAGGCAGTAGAGTAAGTTTTCTATCATTTTCTTTGTTTGTTAGCTTGACCTTATGAATGACTAGATGATTTAAGAGTGTCTTTGTTGACTTGAATAATTTCTCTAAGGAAAATCTTGCGGTTTCCCCCCTATGAATTTTCCCAGGGTAAACCCTTGTGTTCTTTGCTTTTCTGTCTCTTCATGATCATACTATCATATATGTTATATGGTTAATTTATTGTGTGTAATTTCTTAATGATGGATAAGAATAAGAACATTAATTAAATCATTGGAGTAATTATCTGTTTGGAAGACCCTATTATTATAGACATATTTGGGCACTACAACCCCAATCACATATGTCCACAAACCAAGGGCTTCTGAGTCCCTAAAAGTGTTGTTTCATGCCCTAAAGGAACAAGGTCCGCTGATTAGATCATCTCCCAGAAGTTATCCACATAAAACTACTCAGTATTGGTCAAAACTAGACCATACAGATTGCTCAGTGCTAGGGGTATGATGCATCTCACCTACTCAATGCAAAAAGTTCGATGCATACTGGAAAGCCCTTATGTAGGGTGTGATGGGTGGGAGTAGACAAATGATAGAGACAGTTTGCAAGGTGGATGATCATGGAATCTTGCAGAAACTTCTCCTGTGACACTTGCCTCTTTGAATTCGCCCAAGGATGAGTAAGAGATCATCAATCTCCAAGTGGAATCAAGAACTATCAGAGAGAAGACACTAATAAAAATCCTAGAAGCTGACTCACCCCCCTGCAATTATCTATATATGGATCCCTCATCCCAAAGATCCAGAGGCTAGAATCTTGTATCTTGTAAGGAAGTGTTGTTGGTTTCCTGGTGGAACATCATAGTGTAGGGTGATCTAAGCTTTTCATGAGGTGAAGAAGGGCTTTCATGCTGGGAGGATGATGGTGGTTCAGATCAATGGGTTTTAATCTTCTCTTCTAATCTTTACATCAATAAAGCTATTCAAGTTTTCCTCCACATTCTTGTATGTCTCATAATATGTGCATTTGTGTGGTCAATATATATCTGTTCCTATATTGTTTATGATTATAGATCATTGCACTTTGAAGGTATTATGCTGCTTTGACTTTACAGGTACTCTCTGAAGCGGAGTGTTCAAGGAAAGAGCGGCGAAGATGTGTCAGAGAGGAGAAGCAAAAAGAAAGAAACCGAGCGAAAGATTGAGGTTGGTATTCTTTGCTCCTCTCCTATCTACTTCTCATAAAGGAAAACGAAAGTAACTTTAATCTATTTATTTCTAAGATAGCTACCTGTCTTAGTGGGACTAGCAGCTCTACATAGATGCTAGATTTCCTGATAACAAAACGGCGACTCCACTGGGGAATGAATAGCTTGTTTTCTTGTCTATATTTGTTTGCTTTATAAATGATAGATGGAACCTGAAGTCAAGCCAACTAGCCTTCGAACTGCATTTTCTATGCAAGTGTAAAGTAGATCAATGCTGCTTCAGTCTATCTCTGGGTTTTCTTTATAAACTAAACAATTGATTTTCAAACATCCTAATTTCCCTAGTGGTGGCCCAAGTAGCATCATTAGATCAGCTCCTGTGATTTTCATTCACTAACTATCATCATATCAGCCTAAATCCCTGAACTAAGCTGCAAACTATGACCAAGAATCAAGTTGAAGTCTTGTCCCTAGACCATCGCACCTTCTCCTCTTGGGAATCTGGATGCATCGCACCTCCCTTGTGTAGTAGGTGAGATGCATCACTCTTTCCCTGTGTTACAGGTGTGATGATCAGATAAGACCTCTTCTGATTCCAAATTTTGGTTTTTTGTTCACTCTCTTTAGCTTTATTCTGGACGTTTACTATCTGTGATCAGTATACCATTGTGGAAACTCCCTTCCTTTGCATGATTCAGCCTCCATAATACAAATAACTATAAATGTTTTTATGTATTGTTTGCCATTTATGGTTCTCCATTACAAATAAGTAGCATAATCAAACTGTCGTCTTTTGATTTGGAAGTGTCACAAGTGTCGTTTTCAGTCAAAGAAAAGAATCCTACTGTTCTTGATGGTCCATTACACTGTTACTCTTGTATTTGATTTGAATTAATAGTTTTCAAGTGTCGAAAGCAGTTTTCAATTCAAAATCACAAAGTGTCGTCATTATCTTCCTTTCATATTTTGAAGAGAAAATCGTTAGTACTATTTCTTGAAATGATTCAGATTTGTACTTAGCATTCCTTTTGTCATTCACACATTAAGAAAGCGAAAACAAATACATGCATGTGCATTTGCATTTAGACTACTTGTTGATTTTGATTTAGGACAGTGCATCTAGTGTGTGCTCTCTGCTCTATGTTAAAAGAGTCCCACTTCTCTTTCCTTAGTAGCTAGGATTTTCATTACAAAAAGAAGATTAAATGATTGTTTATCATCTTAGATTGCATTTTAGGAATTGTATATCTACATCACACAGTGAACCTGAACGACAAACTTCTTAAGAAAGATCAACTGTAAAATAAATTCAATAAATATAAAAATGGTTTGGAACCTAACACACAACATTTATAAGTCTAGACTAGAGATGCATTCTGGCATCATAAAGCCTGGTAATTATCGCTTTCATCGTAGGTTGGGTGATTCCTCCTCTTTGAGACAACAAGTGTCAGTACGGACTTGTGCTCCAACGTACCATCGAATATATATTGGGAGACCATAATAGGCCATATCCTTTATCCTTAGGAAGCCGTGTTTTCTGCCCTATCGATCGCAATGCACTAAACACAACATTCGGGAAGATTGACTGTTGTACCGTAAAAAGTATTCTGTAGTTTTGCGATTGGTTTGGTAATCCCTCTATCTAGATTTCCAGAGTAGTCTCTTCCATTCCTTTTTAGACTCCTTTAAGGAAAAGGTCCACCTGAGCACTTGTCACTTGAGGCTCATTAAAAATTGAAGGTGACTAGAGTCATATTTGGCTTATTCTCGACTCTTAAAAATTGAAAAAGCAAGTTCTGTGAAAGTGTCTAAAATTTATTTTAATCGGAATAACGTCATTGTTCCCTAATTGGTCATAGGTTGAGAAAAATGGATTCCACCAACCAAGGATTTCCCCTTGACGGAAATCCTAGTCCTTTCTCCTCTTGCGGAAATGTTGGTGCACCTCATATGGCCACATTGTCCCTCCCAGGACTGACAATTGGCTTGCCAATATGGCTCTTCTCGACCTCTGTCATTCAAACCACCGCGATTCCTGAGAAATCCAATCAACAACTAGATGATACTAGAGTTACCCCCCAACCTTCTGCTTCACTTGTTTCTCCCTGCCCTCCGTCCTCTTCGCTTGGTGAAGTTGGTAAAGCTAAAAACCAAGTAACTAAGAAGAAGAAGAAAGGGAAGGAGAAAAATAAGAAGGAGCCAGAGGAAAAAAGGGGCAACCATGCATCATCTAGAGAAAATCCACACACTGAACCATCCAAACCCAAATCTCCATGTGTAGTTTGCAAAGAGGACCACTATCATCAAGATTATCCTTACATCCCTTAGATATTCAGAGACTGGTCTCCTTGTTTGCAGAATCCGGTCTCATCAACCTCTGACGATCATGTTGAGAGTACACTGTCAACTAGTGAAAATGATGTCTCTGGACAGAAAGGAAAATGTAATTCTGGATTTAACACTTCTGTGGTTAATATATTCAAACTTAGCAACCGGAGAACCCACAGTAAAAACCATATCTTGTCGACGTTTCAAATCCCAACAGGGATCCATCATCAGGACTGTTATTGAGTTTTGATAGTAGAAGAGCTACAATTGTGAGAAATAAATATTTATGAGGTAAGCTTAATTGATTTTTAAGGTGAGTTGTTTTAATGATAAATATTAACCAGATATTTAAGTTTTCTATTTTAAGGGAAAAATGAAGGTCGGTTGTTTTAATGATAAATATTATCCAAATGTTTAAATTTTTATTAAATAAGGTCTATTTTAATTTTAACCATATAATATTTATTTGTTATTGAATATAAATTAATACTCAATTATTAATAATTTTCACTTAATAAATATTATTATTATAATATTTATTATTCCTTATTAATTTATTTTTTTATTTTTTTTAAGAATAAGTCAAATTATAATAAAAAATAAAAATTCTTGTAATTAAATCTTTAAATAACCTAAAAATTTAATAATAAATTTATGACAATTAAAATAAATTAAAATAAGAATAATATTAATGAATAGTAAGAATTATGATTGTTATTAATAATTATTATTTAAGGTTATTTATATATAAAAATTAGTAATAAATAATAAGTGTTTAAAAGGGGGATAATTAATCTTAATGAGATTATTTACTAGATTGGATATTAATTAGAATCTTTTTAGGGTTAATGGATTATCTTGAATTAAAGACAATACTAAAAGCATAAATTTTTATAATAATCATAATTAATACTACTAAATGGTTATAATTGATAATTAATAATGGTTATAAACATCGAAAAAATATGGTTTTTACTGTGGGTTCTCCTGTTGGTAAGTTTGAAGGAAAATGTAAATTTCCTTGCAAATTGTGTGAAGGAAATCATGTCGTCCACCATTGTCCCTTCCTGGATGAAGCTAAAAGAGTCTTGGATAACCGTCCTACTTCATTGCTACGAATTCCTCCTAGGTACAAGAAACTCTTGCCGAGTCCATCGCTAGATGAAAATCCGACTGACGCAACTTTGTGGTCGGTCAAAGCATCTACCATTGAAGATAAACCCTCTAAATCCATACCAGACGAAACTCAAAAGGATGAGGTGGCAGTTGACCCGGTCTCGTCTTCGGAAGGTCCATCTTCAGATGATACAGTCACTGAATAGAATGAGAACGACACCATTCAAATTCTTTTCATAAACATAGACTCAGATGAACATGGGGGCAATCTACCTGTTCCTTTACCACAAGAAGGAAGTTCGTCAGGGTCATATCCGACCATTTATTCAGTCCCACCTCTGAGCAACTTAATTTTTTCCTTGGATTGGAATCTACTAGGCAGACCCCGTTTACCGTCTAATGTACCATTCTGAATCATTGTACAAGCTCACAAAATGGTCATGGTCGGTACCATCATAGATGAGGGGGCTTCTGTGAGTATCCCTTCCTCAACTGCATGGAAAGTGCTTGGTTCACCATCGCTTCTACCTGAGATGCAAAATCTAACAGGCTTCGACGAAGAAACCAGTGGACCGTTAGGGATCCTTCCAAGTTTGCCTATAACTTTGAGAGGGAAGACCATGTACCTAACTGTAATGGTAGTCCAAGGACCTTTAGATTATAGTCTTCTCCTTGGGCGTGACTATATTTATAGCATGGGAAAAATTGGCTCCTCACTCTTTCGAGTAATGTGTTTTCCACATGAAGGCCGAGTGGTCCAGCTTGTAGACCAGCTTTCATTCCCCGACTCACACATAGCTAATAGTCAAACGCCATCCCTAACTAGTCTTTTCCTGCAAGGAATGTCTCATCAATCTCCAATCCATCCACTTGAAGAATGCGAGTAATTCGGTGGCCATGACTGAAACCCAGGGGCATGCACCCTGGTCTGCTTCGGCAGGGAAACTTTGGGTAGAGGGTAGTTTTCCACGAAGGATATATGACTAGTCTGACACCTGTCCATTGAGGAAAATGGGATTAGACTGGAATAAGATTCCATTGTCAACATTAGGTCGTTGGAGCTAGAATCACATTTGTCCAAATGGACTAAGCCGAGAACTGTTTTCATCTACTACGCGGATGGAAACTATCTTACAAATGCGAGAACTTCTATATGGTAGCCTATAAAGTCTATTTCACTATAGCTGGGAGCATGCAAACATGTTTACATGCAAGAGAAGAGCAACCATTTAATTCCTTAGTTTGTAGATTCTCAACCCTTTAAACTCGTAGGATTGGTCGTTCCTAACTTTCATAATGAAAGGATACGGAGAAAAGATTTGAATCATGTAAGCTCCACAAAAATGAAATCTATCAATGAGACATCCTTATTATGCGACTGGCACGAGAAATTTTTAGGCAAAGTTCAAGCTCATTAAAAATTAAACCTAATCAATGAAAAAATGTTCCCCAGAATTTAAGCTCATTAAAAAATGGACCAACCTCTGGTAAAATTGCGCATGCATTATCATTAGCTTTTGAGCCCTGGTCATGTTCTTACCATCACCTCCACTCTATTTTAGCTGCTCATACGCCTTAATTTGATTGTTTACCCTTTTGGAGGTACGGCTGCGATGAGTGACTTCGTTAGCCATCCTTGTGACACTGCCGTCATTGGAAAATTCCAAACCTTACCTCGAATTGGCAGCTACCCGAAAATATCACTCGTTCGTTAGAAACGAGTCTCCTTTAAGCTCTTTTCATCTGACTTGTAAAATATGAAAATATTGTCGAGCAAATGGCCACTCCAGCTCATTAAAGCTATCAAAAGCACTATCCCTCCTCTAGATTTTAATCTTTTTGGACCTGAGGGATTATTACAAAAAACGATCGAGCGCTTGTCTTGTTCAGCTTGTTAAAACTATTGAAAATTCATCCCTTTCATATTATCTTATACTTTTTTGGACTTAAGGGATTACATGACGAAAAAGGATTACTCAAGTTTCCTTTCTATCCTTTTTCAAACTCTCTAAAATTGAAAAAGGACCGAGTTTTCTTTGTCGTTAAACTCGTTAAAACCAATAGCGACAAACTTGTCCATAGAGACAAGAACAAGTTTCAATGTCACTCGGCTCATTAAAACATAGTGATGGGTTTGCCCGAAGGGAAAATTATATAACAAGCATCTGTTATCCTCCTCAATATTGATAAAAATAAAGAGGTACTGGTCAGCAATGACTGGGGAAAATTGGGAAGAAAACTTGAAGAAACTTTATTGGTAGCGAGTCGCTCTTGAACATGACACTTTCACTCAATCACCATGATTGAGCCGGGTTGGGTTATTCCATTCACCGGTCATACTACCATTGGTCCATCGTACCATCCATCTTTGGGGTTAATGCTACCAATCCATTTCAGTATCTCTAATATGTTGAAGAGAAGTCGATCAGAGAATTCACCAACCCAGCTTGTGTCTCACTCACTGCAATACCTTCATGCTTCATTCTTTCATGACCGCCACCCTGAAACCTGTATCACAAATCATTTTAACCTCGACAAAATCATTTTCTCCATACTATGTCATAGATGTGGGATTCATTAAGACCCTCCTGCAATGGGTCACTTCTTGTCAATGATAGCTTATTATCCAAGAAGTCGACCTAGGAACAACCCTTTTAGTACTTTGAAGTTTGCATGCCTTAATGGTAAGTTTCTCACTTCCGGCGACAGGTTTACATCAATGGCCTTCGATCAAAAGATTTTGCATCATTTTTGACACCAAGCCTCATTTTCACACAATGTGAATTGTACTGTAGTACCTTGAGGGTCATCATCATTACTGTTGATTCCTCTCGCACCTGTTAACGACTTACATCATTGGTTGGTAATCAGGTGATGTCTTTCCATGTTCGACTCTAGAACATTTTTCACATGGATCGACTTGTACTTCAGGCAAAGATTGGACGAGTTTGAAGACCCTAGATCTAGTTTCATCCATCTGGGCTGCGATATATTCATGAAAATAATGACATCAAATGTACATCATTGCTGCACAGATGATCATCCGAATCAAAGAATGATGGCTCTATCAGAATCATTAGTCTGCCACATAGACGGTTGTCTATCCTATGTACACGAAAATGAATTTATAAAGCTGAGCATGGGAGTGCTCGCCTCAGCTAGATCATGAAAATGTTATGAAGATAATGTATTGTATTGTATCTTATTACAGGTTGCCTTCTAGTTTGAAAAACCTCGGATCCTCATCGTAAAGCATTTCACCCGACATCAAAAGATTTTCGACGTCATGCTTTAGGAGGCAACTGTTATAGATATATTTGGGCACTACAACCCCAATCACATATGTCCATAAGCCAAGTGCTTTTGAGTCCCTGAAAGTGTTGTTTCATGCAGGTCAGCTGATTACATCATCTCCTAGAAGTTCTTAACAGAAAACTGCTTAGAACTGGTCAAAACTGGACCATACAGATTGCTCAGTGCTAAGGGTGTTATGCATCTCACCTACTTAGTGAAAAAAGTGCAATGCATACTGGAAAGCCCTTCTGTAGGGTTGCAATGGGCAAGAGTAGATAGATGGCAGAGACAGTTTGCAAGGTGGATGATCATGGAATCTTCCAAAAACTTCTCCTATGACACTTGACTCTTTGAATTCGCCCAGCGATGAGTAAGAGATCATCAATCTCCAAGTGGAATCAAGAACTATCAGAGAGAAGACACTAATCAGAATCCCAGAAGCTGACTCACCCCCCTGCAATCATCTATATATGGATCCCTCATCCGAGATATCCAAAGGATGGAATCTTGTATCTTGTAAGGAAGTGTTGTTGGCTTCCTAGCAGAGCATCATAGTGTTGGGTGATCTAAGATTTTCATGAGGTGAAGAAGAGATTTCATGCTGGGAGGATGACGCTGGGTTAGATCAATGGGTTGTAATCCTCTCTTCTAATCTTTACATCAATAAAGCTATTCAAAGTTTTCCTCCACATTCTTGTATGTCTGATAATATGTTCATTTGTGTGTTCAATATATATCTGGTACTATATTGTTTATGATTGTAGATCTTTGCACTTTGAAGGTATTATGCTGCTTTGAGTTTACAGGTACTCTTTGAAGCGGAGTGGTCAAGGAAAGAGCGGCAAAGATGTGTCAGAGAGGAGAAGCAACAAGCAAGAAACCGAGCGAATGATTGAGTTTGGTATTCTTTGCTCCTCTCTTATCTACTTCTCTTAAAGGAAAACGAAAGTAACTTTAATTTGTTTATTTCTAAGATAGCTACCCGTCTTAGTGGGACTAGTAGCTTTGCATAGACACTAGATTTCCTGATAACACCTATGAAAAGTCAACATTTATGTCCTGAATATATCCATCTATTTTTTTTGAATATTTAATAGCATAAGTTAAGAAACATTTCCTTACATGTCTATACAAGTATGCATTTCTAGGCTTTGCGATGTAGGCGCTTTCTGAATTCCACAAATTACAAGTTTCTTTGTCTACTCAATATTCAAATAGCCAAAGAATAAAATTTACTAGTTAGCATGTATTACTACTTAATTAATCTATTAGGATGCTTCTTGTACTTCTGGATGCTCAACATACCTATTCCCATAGGAAGGGGTATTCCATCAACAATTGGTTTATATTTACTTATCTTTGCCTTTATTGTATAACATAAAAGGATATTTCTTTTTTCCTCATTTAAGAAACATTTACTACGTTTGATTTTAGTTTTATTTGGGCCTGTAAGCTATAATATCATGACCTACTACCCTAATATGATATGTAATGTACCCAAGATATACATTATAGCAATCATAAATTCCATTTGTAATATTTATTAAATTTTCTTCCTTTTGTTTCCAAAATTCTTTCCATTTTTATATATTTTCATGCATATTTGTGGACCTAAGGAAAATGATATTACTTTTACCTGCCCCTTATGATCCCTACGTAATGGAAAGCCTTTATGATTCTTCATTGCTCAAACAAATCTTATACTACAAAGGTTATTAATATGGATTCAATTTATGTTTAACCAGGTGATGTAGAAATGTGGCTATTTTTCTTTGGATGTGTTTCATTTTGTTCACATGGAATTAAGGAATGAAGAGTCCAGATGCTTGATGTTTGATGATGATCTATCAAATTTAGTCCTCATGATGGACCCCCTTTGGGGTTTGAAACATCGACAGAATGAACACAATATTGTGGATAATCCAGATCGTGCTACTCCAAAAAACCACCACAGAAGCTTAAAAGATAACAAAAGTGGTGGTGGTTAGGGAACTACCCACCACCCTCGAACTCACTCTTTGGGCCATTTGTAGATAACTCAAGGGGGTAGAGAATTCTCTACAATGCAATAGGGTTTGGGTAGTTTTTGTTCTAGGGTTTTAGTGCTGCGAGGTTCAAAATTACTCCTCTCTCACTTGCATGTATTCATGTTCTTCCTGCAACTCTTATTCACAACCTCCTTATGGGATTTTATTCCTACACAGCTTAAGCATTTTACCAAACACATGTAAGACTATACTTACATAGGGATAAATGATTTTACTCATAATTTGTTTGCCTACTGTAGGTTCTTTTCCTTCATTTTGTACTTCATTTCCATTGCACATTACCTCATAGACTTTTGTGGAAAAAAAAGGAATTCTCCTGATATTATCTACCCATAATATTATTTCTAGCAATATATCAACCTCGTCTGGGACCTAACTTTATCTTAGGTCACTTAAGCTGGTTCAGGATTTTTTCAAGATTATATGAGAGGGTTTTCTTTCATTATTTTCCTCTATAGGTTGGATTTCGTTCAAATTGTACAAGCATTATAGGTGGTCTATTAAACTAGGGCTTCCTACTTAATTCTTTTATAAAGGTACTATGTTCTCGTAGAATCACTCAACACTTATTCTTGTAAATTTTGTGTTGTGAACAAAGGGTTGAGCTTGATAAAAATCAAGGTATACATAGGTAACCATCCTTTAATGAATTATAACTTTTTTCTTTCTAGTTGGAATAGGTTTTCTCATTTTATAATAATCCTTCTAATGTGGAAATTCATTGGTTACTACAGGTTTGTGCTAGTTTATCTCAAACTTCTATCAAAGTTCTTAGCATGGAAACCAACATACGGATGCAACAAAGCTGCATATTTACACAATTTGTGAACCTGTGGGTAATGGCCCATCAAAAATTGAATTAATTTCCACTGTGCACTCTAATATCAGTATTTAAATTGAAATTCCCAAACCATTCCACCTGAGTGCGATCTGCGTTAAAGGACTTTGGATGAATACGATATAACTCCTTGATCATCTATCTCTCACTTGATTTTTGTGACAAGATCTCAAAGCACACTACTCTCTTAAAAAAATACTCACACAGATCTGGAGTCGAGCCTCACGAACAAACACACCCAAACAAACAATGACACATATAACTAAATGCCCAACCATCATTTCTTCACAAAAAAAATGTTTAAAACTGAGTCTTATTTAAAACCCCACAACTATAACACATGTTCCAGCACTATCCAGAATATATAAAAATACACATATTCTTATTTAAAATCAAAAGTCAGATATTACATTTTTGGGGCCTTCCAAGGTTCTTGTCCTCACTCGCAGATCTACATTGTAGCTGGATTTTTTTTCCACAAAGAATAGACTTTCATTTTTAAAAGAGATTACAATAGCACAGATCATCTAGTATCCACGATTTTCTCCCGAAATCCCTTAACAATCCCCTGGAATTGCTCCTTTTTAATTACATGGCATATTTTGAGAACAAATCGAATCTTCTATAGACATATGGATTTTACCTTTGAGGGAATAAATTTACCATTTTAACTAAATTTAATGGAAATTAATGCCCCTTTTTAGATCTTTGTCCACGTCTCATCTTTCACAGCTTTGAATTTAAATTTTTATTAAGGGTGCCCCGATGGTCTTGCATCAGGCTCTCAAGGAACAAAAATTTTATGACCTCCTAGTCATATGCCTTCTTGGTCTCTCGTAACAACATTCGTGAGCTGCAACAAAACCTCTGGAGTAGCAAGTCCTCCCTGGCACATGATACCTCACTAAGACTCTCTCCTCTGAGCTTAGTCTTTTGGCATCTCTCCAGTTCTCTCCTATGGAACCACATGTGCACTCCATGCTCTATGATGCTGCAAATCTTCTCACCTTCCTCTGCTACTACCTTCACAAAAATATAAAGACCAACACTGACTAATCCGCAATATAATCATACTTCTTTCCAATGCACACAGAATATTCTTCTGCTCTGATACCACTTTGATGCACCAAAGCTGCATCTTTACACAATTCACAGACATGTGGGTTATGGCCCATGAAAAATTGAATTAATTTCCACTATCCACTCTAATCGCAGTATTTAAATTGCAATTCCTAAACCTTTCTGCCCAAGTGAAATTTGTGTTAAAGGAATTTGGTTGAATACAATATAACCCCTTGAAAATCCATCTCTCGCTTGGATTTTGTGATAAGATCTCAACCCACACTACTGTCTTAAAACAATCCTCACGTAGATTTGGAATCAAGCCTCACGAACAAGCACAACCAAACAAACAATGATAAATGTAACTGAACGCCCAACCATCATTTCTTCACAAAAAAGAAAATATGTTTAAAACTCAGTCTTATTTAAAACCCCACAACTATAACACATGATCCAGAACATTTTAGAATACATAAAAATACACAGATTATTATTTAAAATGACAAGTCGGCTATTCAA
This sequence comes from Pinus taeda, assembly GCA_000404065.3. NCBI lineage: Eukaryota > Viridiplantae > Streptophyta > Pinopsida > Pinales > Pinaceae > Pinus > Pinus taeda. The sequence goes on along the minus strand of APFE030558599.1, from coordinate 333,839 downwards.
TTTCTGGGGCGTTCAAAGGTTCTGGTCCTCAGTCGCAGATCAGCATTGTAGTTGGCTTTTTTTCCCACAAAGAATAGTCTTTACTTTTTAGAATATATTACAATAGTGTGGATCTTCTAGGATCCACGATTTCCTCTCGAGATCTCATAACAATCCCCTCTAATTGCTCCTTTTTCATTACATGGCATATTTTGAGAACAAATCAAATCTTCTAGAAACATATGGATTTTACCTTTGAGGGAATAAATTTATCATTTTAACTAAATTTAATGGAAATTAACGCCCCTTTTCAAATCCTTGTCGATGTCTCCTCTTTCAGAGCTTTGACTTTAAATTTTGATTAAGGGTGTTCTGATGCTCCTGCATGATACTCCTAAGGTACAAAAATCTTATGACCTCCTAGTCATATGCCGTCTTCATCTCTCATAAAAACATGCATCAACTGCAACAAAGCCTCTCTAGAAGCAAGTGCTCTCTGCTACATGATACCTCACTAAGCTTCTCTCCTAAGAGCTCAGTCTTTTGGCATCTATCTAGTTCTCTCCTCTAGAACCATATGAGCACTCCATGCTCTAGGATGCTGCAGATCTTCTCACCTTCCTTTGCTACTACCTGCACAAATTAGAAAGACCAATGTTGACTAATCTGCAATATAATCATACTTCTTTCCAATGCACATAGAATCTTCTTCTATTTCTGTGACAAGATCTCAACCCACAATATTGTCTTAAAACAATCCTCACACAAATCTAGAATCGAGCATCACGAACAAACACACCCAAACAAACAATGAAAAATATAATTGAACGCCCAACTGTCATTTCTTCACAAAAAAAAAAATATGTGTAAAACTGCATCTTATTTAAAACCTCGCAACTATAACACATCATCTAGAAATGTCCAGAATACATAACAATACACAGATTCTTATTTAAAATCACAAGCCAAATATTACATTTTTGAGGCCTTCCAAGTTTCTGGTTTGCACTCGCAGATCTACATTGTAGATGGATTTTTTTTCACAAAGAATAGAATTTACTTTTTAAAAGAGATTACAATAGCGTGGATCATCTAGGATCCACGATTTCCTCCCAAAATTACTTCACAATCCATAGAATCGCTCCTTTTTAATTACATAGCATATTTTGAGAAAAAATAAAATCTTCTAGAAACATATGGATTTTACCTTCGAGGGAATAAATTTATCATTTTAACAAAATTTAATGGAAATTAATGCCCGTTTTCAAATCTTTGTCAATGTCTCCTCTTTCATAGCTTTGAATTTAAATTTTGATTAAGGGTGCTCTGATTCTCCTACATCAGACTCTCGAGGTACAAAAATTTTATGATCTCTTGGTCATATGCCTTCCTGGTCTCTCGTAACAACATTCATGATTTGCAACAAAACGTCTGCAGTAGCAAGTCCTCCATACTACATGATACCTCACTAAGCTTCTCTCCTCTGAGCTCAGTCTTTTGGCATCTCTCTGATTCTCTCCTTTAGAAACATATGAGCACTCCATGCTCTAGGCCACTACAAATCTTCTCAACTTCCTCTGCTACTACCTGCAGAAAAATATAAAGACCAACGCTGAGTAATCTGCAATATAATCATACTTCTTTCCAATGCACACAGAATATTCCTCCGCTCTGATACCACTTTGATGAAGAAAAGCTACATCTTTACACAATTCATGGACCTGTGGGTCATGGCCCATGAAAAATTGAATTAATTTCCATTGTGCACTCTGGTTGTAGTATTTAAATTGCAATTCCCAAACCTTTCCGCCCGAGTGCGATCTACGTTAAAGGACTTTAGATAAATATGATATAACTCCTTGACCATCCATCTCTCGCTTGATTTATGTGACAAGATCTTAAGCCAAAAAAACAATGACAAATATAATTGAATGCCAAACCATCATTTCTTCCCAAAAAAAATAAATATGTTTAAAACTTAACCTTATTTAAAACCCCACAACTATAACACATGATCTAGAACTGTCCAGAATATATAAAAATACACAGATTCTTATTTAAAATCACAAGCTAGATATTACATTTATGGGGTCTTCCAAGGTTCTATTCCTCACTTAGACATCTACATTTTTGTTGGATTTTTTTCCACAAAGAATCGACTTTACTTTTTAAAAGAGATTAAAATAGCATGGATCATCTAGGATCCATGAATTCCTCCCAAAATTGCTTAACAATCCCATGCAATCATGCCTTTTAATTATACAACATATTTTCATAACAAACCAAATCTTCTGGAAACATATGGATTTTACCTTTGAGGGAATTAATTTATCATTTTAACTAAATTTAATGGAAATTAACACCCCTTTTAATATCTTTTTGCACGTCTCCTCTTTCACAACTTTGAATTTAGATTTTGATTAAGGGTGCTCTGGTGCTCCTACATCACACCCTTGAGGTACAAAAAAATTATGACCTCCTAGTCATATGCCTTCTTGGTCTCTTGTAACAACATTCGTGAGCCGCAACAAAACCTCTTTAGTAGCATGTGCTCCCTGCTACATCATACCCCACTAAGCTTCTCTCCTCTGAGCTCAGTCTTTTGGCATCTCTCTAGTTCTCTCCTCTGGAACCATATGAGCACTCCATGCTCTAGGCCACTACAAATATTCTCAGCTTTCTCTACTACTACCTGCACAAACATATAAATACCAACGCTGACTAATATACAATATAATCATACTTCTTTCCAATGCATGTGGAATATTCTTTTGCTCTGATACCACTTTGATGCAACAAAGCTGCAGATTTACAGAAATTCATGGACATTTGGGTTATGGCCCATGAAAAATTGAAGTTATTTCCACTGTGCACTTTGATCGCAGTATTTAAATCGCAATTCCCAAACCTTTCCACCCAAGTGCGATCTGCATTAAAGGACTTTGGTTAAATACGATATAACCCCTTAACTGTCCATCTCTCGCTTGACTTCTATGACAAGATCTCAACCCACACTACTATCTTAAAACAATCCCCATGCATATCTAGAATCGAACCTCACAAATAAACACATCCAAACAAACAATGACAAATATAACTGAATGCCTAATCTTTATTTCTTCACAAAAAAAAATAAAATTAAAACTGAATCTTATTTAAAACCCCACAGCTATAACACATGATACAAAACTGTCTAGAATACATAAAAATAAACATATTTTGATTTAAAATCGCAAGCTGGATATTGCATTTTTGGGGCCTTCCAATGTTCTGGTCCTTACTTGCAGATCTACATTGTAGCTGGCTTTTTTTTCCACAAAGGATAGACTTTATTTTTTAAAGGAGATTACAATAGTGTGGATCATCTAGGATCCACAATTTCCTCTTAAAATCACTTAACAATCCCCTGTAATCTCTCCTTTTTAATTACATGGCATAATTTGAGGACAAATCCAATCTTCTAGAAACATATGGATTTTACCTTTGAGGGAATAAATGTATCATTTTGACTAAATTTAATGGAAATTAACACCCCTTTTCAGATCTTTATCCATGTCTCCTTTTTCACAGCTTTGACTTTAAATTTTGGTTAAGGGTTCTCCGATGCTCCTGCATCACATACACCAAGTGCTACAATTGCCCAACCTCCAATCTTTCCCTCATGTATTTTTCTTCTATATCTTACATCAGATGTGTATATAGACTCAGTATAGTCATGCCTATGATTGTAATTGTTTCCTTTAGAATTTCGATTTGTTAGAACTCTCGTGGTCAGAACAAAAATGAACCATCTATTTTTCTTTTAAATGGAGGTTTTTCTTTTTATGAGTTGATGTCCTCTATTGGACCATAACTAATTCTATTTTTTTCTTGATAGTAGAGAGTCTAACTTCTCATGTGGTGGCTCCTCTTGTATTTTAAAAATAACAAATAAGTGAATAGTACTTATTCATAATAATATATTAACATTCACATATGTTATCCAATATTACTCTTGGCCCCGTGTCAATACCTCAAAAATATTTATAATTAAATATAAATAATTGTATTTGCAAAAATTTATTGCACGAGGGGTATCATAGATTTGCATGTTGAGATATTTGGTCCCTCTCGGTGCTTGGTAGATCTAGAGTTAAGCTGGATCTATGTTGGTATTTTTACATGGCATTTGTTAACTCCATATAAGGAAAGTGGATGTAAAATTACTCTATTTTCAATTAGTTTATCTCTATATAAAGTGGATGTAAAATTAAGGTGGAAATTGAAGTATTTTATCTATGGCCAACATATTTTTTTGTATCCCATAGGAACCCAACAGCCACCTAACACATAACTGCTCGTAAACCTTTGCGCTCAGTGACTTCTCCTCCTCTTTGTAAACCAGGTCACAACTAAGAAAATTTGAAAATTGGATCTCTCTATTATCATAGATTTCACATTACTTCCATCACCATTTGAGTTTCTTCACCAAGGACATCTATGGCCAACATTGATATTTTTTTGCTATTACAATTTTTTTGATTATTATTTTATTATTTTTAAATGTAACATTACGTGAAAACATTGCGTCCTCAACAGAATGATAAGGAACGCAATAAATTATGGCATTTAAACTGATTATTAGTATTTGAGGCGGCCATGAGGATCAGGGAATTTTGCTTCTCTTTAGTTGCAATGTTACTCCTCCTAGTTGTGGACGCATAGAAATTGCAATGGGTAATAGTCATAATGGGCATATTTTCATTACATGGCATATTTTGAGAAGAAATCAAATCTTCTAGAAACATATGGATTTTACCTTTAAGTGAATAAATTTATTATTTTAGCTAAATTTAATGGAAATTAACGCCCCTTTTCAAATTTTTTCCATCGTCTCCTCTTTCACAGCTTTGAATTTAAATTTTGATTAAGGGTGCTCTAATTCTCCTGCATCAGATTCCTTAGGTACAAAAATTTTATGACCTCCTTGTCATACACATTCTTCTTGTCTCATAACACATTCGTGAGCTGCAACAAAACCTCTTCAATAGCAAGTCCTCTTTGCTACATGATACCTCACTAAGCTTCTCCCCTATGATCTCAGACCTTTGGCATCTCTCCATTCCCTCCTCTAGAACCATATGGGCACTCCATGCTCTATGTTTCTGCAAATATTCTCACCTTCCTCTTCTAGTACCTGCACAAAAATAAAAGGACCAACGCTGACTAATCTGCAACATAATCATACTTCCTTCCAATGCATGCATAATCTTCTTCTATTCTCATATCAATTTGATGCAGCAAAGCAGTATCTTTACACAATTTGCGAGCATGTTGCTTATGGCCCATGAAAAATTGAATTAATTTCCACTGTGCACTCTTATCGCAGTATTTAAATCGTAATTCCCAAACCTTTCAGCCGGAGTTTGATATGTGTTAAAGGACTTTGGTTGAATACGATATAACCCCTTGACCATCCAACTCTTGCTTGATTTATGTGACAAGATCTCAACCCACACTACTGTCTTAAAACAATCCTCACGGAGATTTGGAATCAAGCCTCACAAACAAAGACACCCAAATGAACAATGACAAATATAACTAAACACCCAACCGTCATTTCTTCACCAAAAAAAATATGTTTAAAACTACATCTTATTTAAAACCCCACAACTATAACACATGATCCAAAAATGTCCAGAATACATAAAAATACACAAATTATTATTTAAAATCGCAAGCCTAATATTAGATTTCTGGGTCCTTCCAAGTTTTTGGTCCTCACTCGCAGATCTACATTGTAGATGGCTTTTCTTTCCACAAAGAATAGACTTTACTTTTTAAAAGAATTACACTAGCGTCGATCATCTAGGATCCATGATTTCCTCCCAAAATCGCTTAACAATCCCCTAGAATCGCTCCTTTTTAATTACATGGCATATTATGAGAATAAATCAAATCTTCTAGAAGCATATGGATTTTACCTTTGAGGGAATAAATTTATCATTTTAACTAAATTTAATGGAAATTAATGTCCGTTTTCAGATCTTTGTCCATGTCTCCTCTTTCATAGCTTTGAATTTAAATTTTGATTAAGGGTGCTTCGATGCTCCTGCATCAGACTCCATAGGTAGAAAAATTTTATGATCTCCTCGTCATATGCCGTCTTGGTCTTTTGTAAAAACATTCTCGAGTTGCAACAAAACATCTGCAGTAGCAAGTTTTCCCTACTACATGATACCTCACTAAGCTTCCCTCCTCTAAGCTCTGTCTTTTAGCATCTATATTGTTCTCTCCTCTAGAACCATATGAGCACTGCATTCTCTAGGTCGCTACAAATATTCTCAACTTCCTTTGCTACTGCCTGCACAAAAATATAAAGACCAACACTGACTAATCCGCAATATAATCATACTTCTTTCAAGTGCACATAGAATATTCCTCTGCTATAATACCACTTTGATGCAACAAACCTACATTTTACACAATTGGTGGACCTGTGTGTCATGGCACATGAAAAATAGAAGTAATTTGCATTGTTCACTTTGGTCGCAGTATTTAAATTGAAATTCCCAAACATTTCCTCTCAAGTGTGATATATGTTAAAGTACTTTAGCTCAATACGATATCACTCCTATACCATCCATCTCTTGCTTGATTTCTGTGACAAGATCTTAACCCACACCACTGTCTTAAAACAATCCTCACACAGATCTGGAATTGAGCCTCATGAACAAACACACCCAAGCAAACAATGACATATATAACTGAACGCCAAACCATCATTTCTTCACAAATAAAATAAATATGTTAAAAACTGAATCTTATTTAAAACCCCACAGCTATAACACATGATCTAGAACGGTCCAGAATAGATAAAAAAACACAAATTATTATTTAAAATCACAAGCTGGATATCACATTTCTCGAGCCTTCCAAGGTTCTAGTCCTCACTCGCAGATCTACATTGTCGCTGGATTTTTTTCCACAAAGAATAGACTTTACTTTTGGTAAGAGATTAAATTAGCATGGATCATCTATGATCCATGATTTCCTCCCCAAGTTGCTTAACAATCTAATTGAATCATGCCTTTTTATTTATATGGAATATTTGGAGAACAAACCAAATCTAATAGAAACATATGGATTTTACCTTTAAGGGAATTAATTTATCGTTTTAACTAAATTTAATGCAAATTAACGCCCATTTTCAGATCTTCGTGCACATCTCCTCTTTCACTGCATTGCTTTTAAATTTTGATTAAGGGTGCTCTGATGCTCCTACATCACACTCCCGAGGTACAAAAAATTTATGACCTTCTGGTCATATGCCTTCTTGGTCTCTCGTAACAACATTCATGAGCTCCAACAAAACCTTTGTACTAGAATGTACTCCCTGCTACATGATACCTCACTAAGCTTCTCTCCTCTAGGCTCAGTATTTTAGCATCTCTCTGGTTCTCTCCTTTGGAACCATATGAGCACTCCATGCTCAAGGTCACTTGAAATACTCTCATCTTCCCCTACTACTACCTGCAAAAAACTATATAGACCAAAGCTGACTAATTCGCAATATAATCATACTTCTTTCCAATGCAATGCAGAATCTTATTGTTCTTTGGTACCACGTTGATGAAACAAAGCTGCATATTTACAAAAATTCATGGACATGTGGGTTATGGCCCATGAAAAATTAAATTCATTTCCATTGTGGACTCTGATCGCAGTATTTAAATCGCAATTCCCAAACATTTCCGCCCGAGTGCGATCTGCGTTAAAGGACTTTCGTTGAATACGATATAACCCATTGACCGTCCATCTCTCGCTTGATTTATATGACAAGATCTCAACCCACACTGCTATCTTAAAATAATCCTCATGCAGATCTGGAATCGAGCGTCACGAATAAACACACCCAAACAAACAATGACAAATATCACTGAATAACTAATCGCAATTTCTTCACAAAAAAAAGAAATTGTTTAAAACTAAATCTTATTTAAAACCCCACAACTATAACACATGATCCAAAACTCTCTGGAACACATCAAAATACACATATTGTTATTTAAAATCACAAGTTGGATATTACATTTCTGGGGCCTTCCAAGGTTATGGTCCTCACTTGCAGATCTACATTGTAGTTGGCCCTTTTTTCCACAAAGAATAGACTTTACCTTTTAAGGAGATTACAATAGCATGGATCATCTAGGATCCACGATTTCCTCCTGAAATAGCTTAACAATCCCCTGGAATCACTTATTTTTAATTACATGGCATATTTTGAGAACAAATCCAATCTTCTAGAAACATATGGATTTTACCTTTGGGGGAATAAATTTATCGTTTTAACTATATTTAGTGGAAATCAACGCCCCTTTTCAGATCTTTGTCCATGTCTCCTTTTTCATAGCTTTGAATTTAAATTTTGGTTAAGGGTGCTTCGATGCTTCTCCATCACATACACCAAGTGCTACAATTACCAACCCTCCTATGTTTCCCTGATGTAGGTTTCTTCTAGATCTTACATGAGATGTGTATGTAGACTCAGTATAGCAATGCCCATGATTGTAATTGTTTCCTTCAGAATTTTGATTTGTTAGAACTCTCATGGCCAAAACAAAAGTGAACTGTCTATTTTTTTTTAATGGAGGATTTTCTTTCTGTGAGTTGATTTCCTCTCTTGGACCATAACTAATTCTGTTATTTTCTTAACACTAGGGAGTCTAAATTCTCATGTGGTGGCTCCTCTTGTATTTTAAAAATAACAAATAAGTGAATAATACTTATTCATAACAATATATGAACAATCAAATATGTTATCCAACATTACTCTTGGCCCCGTGTTAATACCTCAAAAATATTTATAATGAAATATAAGTAATTGTATTTGCAAACATTTATTGCACGAGGGGTATCATAGATTTGCATGTTGAGATATTTGGTCCCTCTCGATGCTTGGTATATCTAGAGTTAAGATAAATCGATGTTGGTATTTTTACATGCCATTTCTTAACTCCATATAAGGAAATTGGATGTAAAATCCTCACTTTCAGCTAATCACAAGGATCACCTCCTCACTATCTTAAGCCGATACATTGATTCTTTTGCATGGAATTACAAGGGTATTAAAGAAGTATAGCTTGGTGTGTGCATTCACCACAAAGGAGGACCACAAGCCTATTCACCACCCTCAAAATAAAAGGAATCCTACCTTAAAATATATTTTGAAGCAAGAATTAAAGAAATTATTAAATGCTAGGTTCATCTATCCAATTCCATATAGTTAATGGTATCTCTTGTGGTTATTTTTCCCAAGAGAAATGGAAAATGGACAACCTTTGTTGACTACAAGGAACTTAATAAAGCTACATGGAAATATCATTTTCACTTTCTCTTCATTGACATGTCCTTAATTCTCTTTCCAAAAAATGTTATTTTCCTTCTTAGTAGATCCAAATTAGTCTTAAAGACTAGGATAAAAATACTTTGAACTATCCTTTGGTGATTTTTTCATATTTTGAATATTTAATGGCCTTCCCACTTTTAGAATGGTTGTGCTAAGTGTATTCTGTCATCGTAGACATACAATCCAATAATTATAACATATTTTAGTAATATTGCATCTCCTTTATTTTGCTTGTTCACCAAAGACAAATTCCAATTTCACTACGTCTATAATTCCCCTTTTGGTTCTCGCAACTAGCTAAACCAACCATGGTTCCTTGTCGCATTTCTTCTATAATGAACATTTTTCCATGAATTTTGGGCTAACATAGCTCAAATTAGATAGTGGTTCAATCAAAATTGAAACACACTAATCAATGAACATATATTCCATCTTGATCACTGAAGATCGATGTTGAGTCTATCTATTGTACAATGTGGCATATATTTGTTATGAGTCACATCATTCATCGAATCTTCTTCTTACACATTGTACAAACTTGGACTATTTTTCACATATTGAGGATAATCCCTTAGTAAATCGTTTTATGCACATGTCCATGATTGTATCATTCCTCTTCTGAACCACTTGACTTCCTCTCTTGTAGGCTTGGATATCTGGTTTCTACTAGAAATATTAGATATTTGGGGAAACTCACCCTTGAAAGGAGTGGTAAAGTCCACAAAGAATCCACTTTACTTTTTAAAAGAGATTAAAATAGAATGGATCATGTAGGATCCATGAATTCCTCCGAAAATTGCTTAACAATCCCGTGCAATCGTGCATTTTTAATTATACAACATATTTTGACAACAAACCAAATCTTCTAGAAACATATGGATTTTACCTTTGAGGGAATTAATTTATCATTTTAACTAAATTTAATGGAAATTAACACCCCTTTTAATATCTTTTTGCACGTCTCCTCTTTCACAACTTTGAATTTAGATATTGATTAAGGGTGCTCTGATGCTCCTACATCACACTCCTGAGGTACAAAAAAATTGTGACCTCCTGGTCATATGCCTTCTTGGTCTCTCGTAACAACATTCGTGAGTTGCAACAAAACCTCTGTATTAGCATGTACTCCCTGCTACATCATACCTCACTAAGCTTCTCTCCTCTGAGCTCAGTCTTTTGGCATCTCTCTAGTTCTCTCCTCTGGAACCATATGAGCACTCCATGCTCTAGGCCATTACAAATATTCTCATCTTCCTCTACTACTACCTTCACAAAATTATAAATACCAATGCTGACTAATCTACAATATAATCATACTTCTTTCCAATGCATGTAGAATCTTCTTCTGCTTTGATACCACTTTGATGCAACAAAGCTACATATTTACACAAATTTGTTGACATTTGGGTTATGGACCGTGAAAAATTGAATTAATTTCCACTGTGCACTTTGATCGCAGTATCTAAATTGCAATTCCCAAACCTTTCCACCCAAGTGCAATCTGTGTGAAAGGACTTTGGTTGAATGCGATATAATTCCTTAACTATCCATCTCTCGCTTGATTTCTATGACAAGATCTCAACCCACACTGCTATCTTAAAACAATCCCCATGCATATTTGGAATCGAGCCTCACAAATAAACACACCCAAACAAACAATGACAAATATAACTGAATGCCTAATCTTCATTTCTTCACAAAAAAAAATGTTTAAAACTAAATCTTATTTAAAACCCCACAACTATAACACATGATACAGAAATGTATAGAATACATAAAAATAAACATATTTTGATTTAAAATTGCAAGCTGGATATTACATTTTTGGGGCCTTCCAATGTTCTGGTCCTTGCAAATCTACATTGTAGCTGGCTTTTTTTTTCCACAAAGAATAGACTTTATTTTTTAAAGGAGATTACAATAGCGTGGATCATCTAGGATCCACGATTTCCTCTTGAAATCGCTTAACAATCCCCTGGAATCTCTCCTTTTTAATTACATGGCATAATTTGAGAACAAATCCAATCTTCTAGAAACATATGGATTTTACCTTTGAGGGAATAAATTTATCATTTTAAGTAAATTTAATGGAAATTAACACCCCTTTTCATATGTTTGTCCATGTCTCCTTTTTCACAGCTTTGAATTTAAATTTTGGTTAAGGGTTCTCCGATGCTCCTGCATCACATACACCAAGTACTACAATTGCCCAACCTCCTATCTTTCCCTCATGTAGGTTTCTTCTATATCTTACATCAGATGTGTATGTAGATTTAGTATAACCATTCCCATGATTGTAATTGTTTCCTTTAGAATTTTGATTTGTTAGAACTCTCGTGGCCAGAGCAAAAATGAACCATCTATTTTTCTTTTAAATGGAGGTTTTTCTTTTTATGAGTTGATGTCCTGTCTTGGACCATAACTAATTCTATATTTTTCTTGATAGTAGAGAGTCTAACTTTTCATGTGGTGGCTCCTCTTGTATTTTAAAAATAACAAATAAGTGAATAATACTTATTCATAAACATATATTAACATTCACATATGTTATCCAACATTACTCTTGGCCCCATGTCAATACCTCAAAAATATTTATATTTAAATATAAATAATTGTATTTGACAAAATTTATTACACGAGGGGTATCATAGATTTTCATGTTGAGATATTTCGTCCCTCTCGGTGCTTGGTAGGTCTAGAGTTAAGCTGGATCTATGTTGGTATTTTTACATGGCATTTGTTAACTCCATATAAGGAAAGTGGATGTAAAATTACTCTATTTTCAATTAGTTTATCTCTATATAAAGTTGATGTAAACTTAAGGTGGAAATTCAAGTATTTTGTCTATGGCCAACATATTTTTGTGTTTCCCATAGGAACCCAACAACCCACCTGACAAGTAACTACTCGTAAACCTTTGCGCTCAATGACTTGTCCTCCTCTTTGTAAACCAGGTCACAACTAAGAAAATTTGAACATTGGATCTCTCTATTATCATAGATTTCACATTACTTCCATCACCATTTGAGTTGCTTCACCAAGGACATCTATGGCCAACATTGATATTTTTTTGCTATTACAATTTTTTCAATTATTATTTTATTATTTTTAAATGTAAAATTACGTGACAAAATTGTGTCCTCAGTAGAATGATAAGGATCGCAATAAATTATGGCATTTAAACTGATTATTAGTATTTGAGGCGGCCATGAGGATCAGGGAATTTTGCTTCGCTTTAGTTGTAATGTTACTCCTCCTAGTTGTTGACGCACAAAAAATGAAATGGAAAATAGTCATAATGGGCATATTTTCATTACATGGCATATTTTGAGAAGAAATCAAATCTTCTAGAAACATAAGGATTTTACCTTTAAGGGAATAAAATTATTATTTTAACTAAATTTAATGGAAATTATTTGAATTTAAATTTTGATTAAGGGTTCTCCAATTCTCGTCCATCGGACTCCTGAGGTACAAAAATTTTATGACCTCCTCATCATATGCCTTCTTCTTCCCTCATAACGACATTTGTGAGCTGCAACAAAACCTCTGCAATAGCTAGTCCTCTCCACTACATGATACCTCCCTAAGATTCTCCCCTATGAGCTCAAACCTTTGGCATCTCTCTAGTTCTCTCCTCTAGAACCATATGAGCACTCCATGCTCTACGTTGCTACAAATCTTCTCACCTTCCTCTACTACTACCTGCACAAAAATAAAAAGACCAACGCCGACTAATCCGCAACATAATCATACTTCCTTCCAATGCCCGCATAATCGTCTTCTATTCTCATACCAATTTGATGCAGAAAACCAGCATCTTTACACAATTTGCGGACATGTTTCTTATGGCCCATCAAAAATTGAATTAATTTCCATTGTGCACTCTTATCACAGTATTTAAATCATAATTCCCAAACCTTTCAGCCGGAGTTTGATCTGTGTTAAAGGAATTTGATTGAATACGATATAACCCCTTGACCGTCCATCTCTTGCTTGATTTATGTGACAAGATCTCAACCCACACTACTGTCTTAAAACAATCCTCACAGAGATTTGGAATCAAGCCTCACGATCAAACACACCCAAATGAACAATGACAAATATTACTAAACGCCCAACCGTCATTTCTTCACAAAAAAAATATGTTTGAAACTGCATCTTATTTAAAACCCCACAACTATAACACATGATCCAAAAGTGTCCAGAATACATAAAAATACACAAATTATTATTTAAAATCGCAAGCCTAATACTAGATTTCTGGGGCCTTCCAAGTTTTTGGTCCTCACTCGCAGATCTACATTGTAGATGGCTTTTCTTTCCACAAAGAATAGACTTTACTTTTTAAAATAATTACAATAGCGTGGATCATCTAGGATCCATGATTTCCTACCAAAATCACTTAACAATCCCCTGGAATCGCTCCTTTTTAATTACATGGCATATTTTGAGAACAAATCAAATCTTCTAGAAGCATATGGATTTTACCTTTGAGGGAATAAATTTATCATTTTAACTAAATTTAATGGAAATTAATGTCAGTTTTCATATCTTTGTCCATGTCTCCTCTTTCATAGCTTTGAATTTAAATTTTGATTAAGGGTGCTTCGATGCTCCTGCATCAGACTCCATAGGTAGAAAACTTTTATGATCTCCCCGTCATATGCCTTCTTGGTCTTTTGTAAAAACATTCTCGAGTTGCAACAAAACATCTGCAGTAGCAAGTTCTCCCTACTACATGATACCTCACTAAGCTTCTCTCCTCTAAGCTCAATCTTTTGGCATCTCTCTTGTTCTCTCCTCTAGAGCCATATGAGCACTCCATTCTCTAGATCGCTACAAATATTCTCAACTTCCTTTGCTACTACCTGCACAAAAATATAAAGACCAACACTGACTAATCCACAATATAATCATACTTCTTTCAAGTGCACATAGAATATTCCTCTGCCATAATACCACTTTGATGCAACAAACCTACATCTTTACACAATTCGCGGACCTGTGTGTCATGGCACATGAAATATAGAAGTAATTTCCATTGTTCACTTTCGTTGCAATATTTAAATTGAAATTCCCAAATATTTCCTCCCGAGTGTGATATATGTTGAAGGACTTTAGCTAAATATGATATCACTCCTATACCATCCATCTCTCGCTTGATTTCTGTGACAAGATTTTAACCCACACCACTGTCTTAAAACAATCCTCACACAGATCTAGAATCGAGCCTCATGAACAAACACACCCAAGGAAACAATGACATATATAACTGAATGCCCAACCGTCATTTCTTCACAAATAAAATAAATATGTTAAAAATTGAATCTTATTTAAAACCCCACAGCTATAACACATGATCTAGAACGGTCCAGAATACATAAAAAAACACAAATTATTATCTAAAATCAGAAGCTGGATATCACATTTCTGGGGCCTTCCAAGGTTCTAGTCCTCACTCGCAGATCTACATTGTCACTAGATTTTTTGCCACAAATAATAGACTTTACTTTTGATAAGAGATTAAAATAGCATGGATCATCTAGGATCCATGATTTCCTCCCCATGTTGCTTAACAATCTCATTGAATCACGCCTTTTTATTTATATGGCATATTTTGACAACAAACCAAATCTAATAGAAACATATGTATTTTACCTTTAAGGGAATTAATTTATCGTTTTAACTAAATTTAATAAAAATTAACACCCATTTTCAGATCTTTGTGCACATCTCCTCTTTCACAACTTTGCTTTCAAATTTTGATTAAGAGTGCTCTGATGCTTCTACATCAGACTCCTGAGGTACAAAACATTTATGACCTCCTGGTCATATGCCTTCTTGGTCTCTCGTAACAACATTCATGAGCTCCAACAAAACCTTTGTACTAGCATGTACTCCCTGCTACATGATACCTCACTAAGCTTCTCTCCTCTAGGCTCAGTATTTTAGCATCTCTCTGGTTCTCTCCTCTGGAACCATATGAGCACTCCATGCTCAAGGTCACTTCAAATATTCTCATCTTCCCCTACTACTACCTGCAAAAAAATATAAAGACCAAAGCTGACTAATTCGCAATATAATCATACTTCTTTCCAATGCAATGCAGAATCTTGTTGTTCTCTGGTACCACGTTGATGAAACAAAGCTGCATATTTACACAAATTCATGGACATGTGGGTTATGGCCCATGAAAAATTGAATTCATTTCCACCATGGACTCTGATCGCAGTATTTAAATCGCAATTCCCAAACCTTTCCGCCCGAGCGCAATTTGCGTTAAAGGACTTTCGCTGAATACGATATAACCCATTGACCGTCCATCTCTCGCCTGATTTATATGACAAGATCTCAACCCACACTACTATCCTAAAACAATCCTCATGCAGATCTGGAATCGAGCGTCACGAATAAACACACCCAAACAAACAATGACAAATATCACTGAATGCCTAATCGCCATTTCTTCACAAAAAAAGAAATTGTTTAAAACTGAATCTTATTTAAAACCCCACAACTATAACACATGATCTAAAACTATCTGGAACACATAAAAATACACATATTTTTATTTAAAATCACAAGTTTGATATTACATTTCTGGGGCCATCCAAGGTTATGGTCCTCACTTGCAGATCTACATTGTAGTTGGCCTTTTTCTCCACAAAGAATAGACTTTACCTTTTAACGAGATTACAATAGCATGGATCATCTAGGATCCACGATTTCCTCCTGAATCGCTTAACAATCCCCTGGAATCACTTCTTTTTAATTACATGGCATATTTTGAGAACAAATCCAATCTTCTAGAAACATATGGATTTTACCTTTGGGGGAATAAATTTATCGTTTTAACTATATATAGTGGAAATCAACGCCTCTTTTCAGATCTTTGTCCATATTTCCTTTTCCATAGCTTTGAATTTAAATTTTGGTTAAGGGTGCTCCGATGCTTCTCCATCACATACACCAATTGCTACAATTACCAAACCTCCTATGATTCCCTGATGTAGGTTTCTTCTAGATCTTACATGAGATGTGTATGTAGACTCAGTATAGCAATGCCCATGATTGTAATTGTTTCCTTCAGAATTTCAATTTTTTAGAAATCTCATGGCCAAAACCAAAGTGAACCATCTATTTTTTTTTAAATGGAGGTTTTTCTTTCTGTGAGTTGATGTCCTCTCTTGGACCATAACTAATTATATTATTTTCTTAACACTAGGGAGTCTAAATTCTCATGTGGTGGCTCCTCTGGTATTTTAAAAATAAGAAATAAGTGAATAATACTTATTCATAACAATATATGAACATTCACATATGTTATCCAACATTACTCTTGGCCTCGTGTTAATACCTCAAAAATATTTATAATGAAATATAAATAATTGTATTTGCAAAAATTTATTGCACAAGGGGTATCATAGATTTTCATGTTGAGATATTTGGTCCCTCTCGGTGCTTGGTATATCTAGAGTTAAGATAAATCGATGTTGGTACTTTTACATGCCATTTCTTAACTCCATATAAAGAAAGTGGATGTAAAATCCTTACTTTCAGCTAATCAGCAGGATTACCTCCTCACTATCTTAAGCCGATACATTGATTCTTTTGCATGGAATTACAAGGGTATTAAAGGAGTATATCTTGGTTTGTGCATTCACCACAAAGGAGGACCACAGGCCTATTCACCAAACTCAAAATAAAATAATCCTACCTTAAAATATATTTTGAAGCAAGAATTAAAGAAATTATTAAATGCTAGGTTCATCTATCCAATTCCATATAGTTAATGGTATCTCTTGTGGTTATTGTTCCCAAGAGAAATGGAAAATGGACAACCTTTGTTGACTACAAGGAACTTAATAAAGCTACATGGAAATATCATTTTCACTTTCTCTTCATTGACCATGTCCTTAATTCTCTTTCCAAAAAATGTTATTGTCCTTCTTAGTAGATCAAAATTAGTCTTAAAGACTAGGATAAAAATACTTTCAACTATCCTTTGGTGATTTTTTCATATTTTGAATATTTAATGGCCTTCCCACTTTTAGAACGGTTGTGCTGAGTGTATTCTCTCATCGTAGACATACAATCCAATAATTATAACATATTTTAGTAATATTGCATCTCCTTTATTTTCCTTGTTCACCAAAGACAAATTCCAATTTCACTACGTCTATAATTCCCCTTTTGGTTCTCGCAACTAGCTAAACCAACCATGGTTCCTTGTCGCATTTCTTCTATAATGAACATTTTTCCATGAATTTTGGGCTAACATAGCTCAAATTAGATAGTGGTTCAATCAAAATTGAAACACACTAATCAATGAACATATATTCCATCTTGATCACTGAAGATCGATGATGAGTCTATCTATTGTCCAATGTGGCATATATTTGTTATGAGCCACATCATTCATCGAATCTTCTTCTTACACATTGTACAAATTTGGACTATTTTTCACATATTGAGGATAATCCCTTAGTAAATCGTTTTATGCACATGTCCATGATTGTATCATTCCTCTTCTGAACCGCTTGACTTCCTCGCTTGTAGGCTTGGACATCTGGTTTCTACTAGAAATATTAGATATTTGGGGAAACGCACCCTTGAAAGGAGTGGTAAAGTCCACAAAGAATCGACTTTACTTTTTAAAAGAGATTAAAATAGCACGGATCATCTAGGATCCATGAATTCCTCCCAAACTTGCTTAACAATCTCATGCAATCGTGCATTTTTAATTATACAACATATTTTGACAACAAACCAAATCTTCTAGAATCATATGGATTTTACCTTTGAGGGAAATAATTTATCATTTTAACTAAATTTAATGGAAATTAACGCCCCTTTTAATATCTTTTTGCACGTCTCCTCTTTCACAACTTTGAATTTAGATATTGATTAAGGGTGCTCTGATGCTCCTACATCACACTCCTGAGGTACAAAAAAATTATGACCTCCTGGTCATATGCCTTCTTTGTCTCTCGTAACAACATTCGTCAGCTGTAACAAAACCTCTGTAGTACCATGTACTCCCTGCTACATCATACCTCACTAAGCTTCTCTCCTGTGAGCTCAGTGTTTTGGCATCTCTCTAGTTCTCTCCTCTGGAACCATATGAGCACTCCATGCTCTAGGCCACTACAAATATTCTCATCTTCCTCTACTACTATTTGCACAAAAATATAAATACCGATGCTGACTAATCTACAATATAATCATACTTCTTTCCAATGCATGTAGAATCTTCTTCTGCTCTGATACCACTTTGATGCAACAAAGCTACATATTCACACAAATTTGTGGACATTTGGGTTATGGACCATGAAAAATTGAATTAATTTCCACTATGCACTTTGATCGCAGTATCTAAATCGGAATTCCCAAACCTTTCCACCCAAGTGCAATCTTTGTTAAAGGACTTTGGTTGAATGCGATATATTTTCTTAACTGTCCATCTCTCACTTGATTTCTATGACAAGATCTCAACCCACACTACTATCTTAAAACAATCCCCATGCATATCTGGAATCGAGCCACAAAAATAAACACACCCAAACAAACAATGAAAAATATAACTGAATGCCTAATCTTTATTTCTTCACAAAAAAAAATGTTTAAAACTGAATCTTATTTAAAACCCCACAACTATAACACATGATACAAAACTGTCTAGAATACATAAAACTAAACATATTTTTATTTAAAATCGCAAGCTGAATATTACATTTTTGGGGCCTTCCAATGTTCTCGTCCTTACTTGCAAATCTACATTGTAGCTGGCTTTTTTTTCCACAAAGAATAGACTTTATTTTTTAAAGGAGATTACAATAGCGTGGATCATCTAGGATCTAGGATTTCCTCTTGAAATCGCTTAACAATCCCCTGGAATCTCTCGTTTTTAATTACATGGCATAATTTGAGAACAAATCCAATCTTCTAGAAACATATGGATTTTACCTTTGAGGGAATAAATTTATCATTTTAAGTAAATTTAATGGAAATTAACACCCCTTTTCAGATCTTTGTCCATGTATCCTTTTTCACAGCTTTGAATTTAAATTTTGGTTAAGGGTTCTCCGATGCTCCTGCATCGCATACACCAAGTGCTACAATTGCCCAACCCCCTATCTTTCCCTCATGTAGGTTTCTTCTATATCTTACATCGGATGTGTATCTAGACTCAGTATAACCATTCCCATGATTGTAATTGTTTCCTTTAGAATTTCGATTTGTTAGAACTCTCGTGCTCAAAGCAAAAATGAACCATCTATTTTTCTTTTAAATGGAGGTTTTTCTTTTTATGAGTTGATGTCCTCTCTTGGACCATAACTAATTCTATTTTTTTCTTGATAGTAGAGAGTCTAACTTCTCATGTGGTGGCTCCTCTTGTATTTTAAAAATAACAAATAAGTGAATAATACTTATTCATAAAAAAATATTAACCTTCACATATGTTATCCAACATTACTCTTGGCCCCTTGTCAATACCTCAAAAATATTTATAATTAAATATAAATAATTGTATTTGACAAAATTTATTACACGAGGGGTATCATAGATTTGCATGTTGAGATATTTGGTCCCTCTCGGTGCTTGGTAGGTCTAGAGTTAAGCTGGATCTATGTTGGTATTTTTACATGGCATTTGTTAACTCCATATAAGGAAAGTGGATGTAAAATTACTCTATTTTCAATTAGTTTATCTCTATATAAATTTGATGTAAAATTAAGGTGGAAATTGAAGTATTTTATCTATGGCCAACATATTTTTGTGTTTCCCATAGGAACCCAACAGCCCACCTGACAAGTAACTACTCGTCAACCTTTGTGCTCAATGACTTGTCCTCCTGTTTGTAAACCAGGTCACAACTAAGAAAATTTGAACATTGGATCTCTCTATTATCATAGATTTCACATTACTTCCATCACCATTTGAGTTGCTTCACCAAGGACATCTATGGCCAACATTGATATTTTTTTGCTATTACAATTTTTTCAATTTTTTCAATTATTATTTTATTATTTTTAAATGTAACATTACGTGACAAAATTGTGTCCTCAGTAGAATGATAAGGATCGCAATAAATTATGGCATTTAAACCGATTATTAGTATTTGAGGCAGCCGTGAGGATAAGGGCATTTTGCTTCGCTTTAGTTGTAATGTTACTCCTCCTAGTTGTTGACGCACAAAAAATGCAATGGAAAATAGTCATAATGGGCATATTTTCATTACATGGCATATTTTGAGAAGAAATCAAATCTTCTAGAAACATAAGGATTTTACCTTTAAGGGAATAAATTTATTATTTTAACTAAATTTAATGGAAATTAACACCCCTTTTCAATTTTTTGTCGACGTCTCCTCTTTCACAGCTTTGAATTTAAATTTTGATTAAGGGTGTTCCGATTCTCGTCCATCAGACTCCTGAGGTACAAAAATTTTATGACCTCCTCGTCATATGCCTTCCTCTTTTCTCATAACGACATTCGTGAGCTGCAACAAAACCTCTGCAATAGCAAGTCCTCTCCACTACATGATACCTCCCTAAGCTTCTCCCCTATGAGCTCAGACATTTGGCATCTCTCTAGTTCCCTCCTCTAGAACCATATGAGCACTCCATGCTCTACCTTGCTGCAAATCTTCTCACCTTCCTCTACTACTACCTGCACAAAAATAAAAAGACCAACGCCGACTAATCCGCAACATAATCATACTTCCTTACAATGCCCTCATAATCTTTTTCTATTCTCATACCAATTTGATGCAGCAAAGCAGCATGCTTACACAATTTGCGGACATGTTGCTTATGGCCCATCAAAAATTGAATTAATTTCCACTGTGCACTCTTATCGCAGTATTTAAATCATAATTCCCAAACCTTTATGCCGGAGTTTGATCTGTGTTAAAGGACTTCGGCTAAATACGATATAACCTCTTAACCATCCATCTCTTGCTTGATTTATGTGACAATATCTCAACCCACACTATTGTCTTAAAACAATCCTCACGGAGATCTGGAATCGAGCCTCATGAACAAACACACCCAAATGAACAATGACAAATATAACTAAATGCCCAACCATCATTTATTCACAAAAAAATATCTTTAAAACTGCATCTGATTTAAAACCCCACAACTATAACACATGATCCAAAAATGTCCAGAATACATAAAAATACACAAATTATTATTTAAAATCACAAGCCTAATATTACATTTCTGGGGCCTTCCAAGTTTTTGGTCCTCACTCGGAGATCTACATTGTAGATGGCTTTTTTTTTCCACAAAGAATAGACTTTACTTTTTAAAAGAGATTACAATAGCGTGGGTCATCTAGGATCGACGATTTCCTCCCAAAATCGCTTAACAATCCCCTGGAATCGATCCTTTTTAATTACATGGCATATTTTTAGAACAAATCAAATCTTCTAGAAGAATATGGATTTTAACTTTGAGGGAATAAATTTATCATTTTAACTAAATTTAATGGAAATTAATTCCCGTTTGCAGATCTTTGTCCATGTCTCCTCTTTCATAGCTTTAAATTTAAATTTTGATTAAGGGTGCTTCGATGCTCCTGCATCAGACTCCATAGGTAGAAAAATTCTATGATCTCCTCATCATATGCCTTCTTGGTCTCTTGTAACAACATTCTCGGGTTGCAACAAAACGTCTGCAGTAGCAAGTCCTCCCTACTACATGATACCTCACTAGGCTTCTCTCCTCTAAGCTCAATGTTTTGGCATCTCTCTCGTTCTGTCCTCTAGAACAATATGAGCACTCCATTGTCTATGTCGCTACAAATCTTCTCAACTTCCTTTGCTACTACCTGCACAAAAATATAAAGGCCAACACTGACTAATCCACAATATAATCATACTTCTTTCAAGTGCACATAGAATATTGCTCTGCCATAATACCACTTTGATGCAACAAACCTACATCTTTACACAATTCGCGGACCTGTGTGTAATGGCCCATGGAAAATAGAAGTAATTTCCATTGTTCACTCTGGTCGCAGTATTTAAATTGCAATTCCCAAACATTTCCACCCGAGTGTGATCTACGTTAAAGGAATTTAGCTAAATACGATATCACTCCTATACCATCCATCTCTCGCTTGATTTCTGTGACAATATCTTAACCCACACCATTGTCTTAAAACAATACTCACACAGATCTGGAATTGAGCCTCATGAACAAACACACCCAAGCAAACAATGACATATATAATTGAACGCCCAACTGTCATTTCTTCACAAATAAAATAAATATGTTAAAAAACGAATCTTATTTAAAGCCCCACAGCTATAACACATGATCTACAACGGTCCAGAATACATAAAGAAACACAAATTATTATTTAAAATCACAAGCTGGATATCACATTTCTGGGGCCTTCCAAGGTTCTAGTCCTCACTTGCAGATCTACATTGTCGCTGGATTTTTTTCCACAAAGAATAGACTTTACTGTTGATAAGAGATTAAAATAGCATGGATCATCTAGGATCCATGATTTCCTCCCCAAGTTGCTTAACAATCTCATTTAATCACGCCTTTTTATTTATATGAATATTTGGAGAACAAACCAAATCTAATAGAAACATATGGATTTTACCTTTAAGGGAATTAATTTATCGTTTTAACTAAATTTAATGCAAATTAACGCCCATTTTCAGATCTTTGTGCACATCTCCTCTTTCACAGCTTTGCTTTTAAATTTTGATTAAGGGTGCTCTGATGCTCCTACATCACACTCCCGAGGTACAAAAAATTTATGACCTCCTGGTCATATGCCTTCTTGGTCTCTCGTAACAACATTCATGAGCTCCAACAAAACCTTTGTACTAGAATGTACTCCCTGCTACATGATACCTCACTAAGCTTCTCTCCTCTAGGCTCAGTATTTTAGCATCTCTCTTGTTCTCTCCTCTAGAACCATATGAGCACTCCGTGCTCAAGGTCACTTCAAATATTCTCATCTTCCCCTACTACTACCTGCAAAAAAATATAAAGACCAAAGCTGACTAATTCGCAATATAATCATACTTCTTTCCAATGCAATGAAGAATCTTGTTGTTCTCTGGTACCACGTTGATGAAACAAAGCTGCATATTTACACAAATTCATGGACATGTGGGTTATGGCCCATGAAAAATTGAATTCATTTCCACTGTGGACTCTGATTGTAGTATTTAAATCGCAATTCCCAAACCTTTCCGCCCGAGAGAGATTTGCGTTAAAGGACTTTCGCTGAATACGATATAACCCATTGATCGCCCATCTCTCGCTTGATTTATATGACAAGATATCAACCCGCACTGCTATCTTAAAACAATCCTCATGCAGATCTGGAATCGAGCGTCACGAATAAACACACCCAAACAAACAATGACAAATATCACTGAATGCCTAATCGCCATTTCTTCACAAAAAAAAGAAATTTTTTAAAACGGAATCTTATTTAAAACCCCACAACTATAACACATGATCCAAAACTATCTGGAACACATAAAAATACACATATTGTTATTTAAAATCACAAGTTGGATATTACATTTCTGGGGCCTTCCAAGGTTATGGTCCTCACTTACAGATCTACATTCCAGTTGGCCTTTTTTTTCCACAAAGAATAGACTTTACCTTTTAAGGATATTACAATAGCATGGATCATCTAGGATCCACGATTTCCTCCTGAAATCGCTTAACAATCCCCTAGAATCACTTCTTTTTAATTACATGGCATATTTTGAGAACAAATCCAATCTTCTAGAAACATATGGATTTTACCTTTGGGGGAATAAATTTATCGTTTTAGCTATATTTAGTGGAAATCAACGCCCCTTTACAGATCTTTGTCCATGTCTCCTTTTTCATAGCTTTGAATTTAAATTTTGGTTAAGGGTGCTCCGATGCTTCTCCATCACATACACCAAGTGCTACAATTACCAAACCTCCTATGTTTCCCTGATGTAGGTTTCTTCTAGATCTTACATGAGATGTGTATGTAGACTTAGTATAGCAATGCCCATGATTGTAATTGTTTCCTTCAGAATTTCGATTTGTTAGAACTCTCATGGCCAAAACAAAAGTGAACCGTCTATTTTTTTTTAAATGGAGGTTTTTCTTTCTGTGAGTTGATGTCCTCTCTTAGACCATAACTAATTCTATTATTTTCTTAACACTAGGGAGTCTAAATTCTCATGTGGTGGCTCCTCTTGTATTTTAAAAATAAGAAATAAGTGAATAATACTTATTCATAACAATATATGAACATTCACATATGTTATCCAACATTACTCTTGGCCCCGTGTTAATACCTCAAAATATTTATAATTAAATATAAATAATTGTATTTGCAAAAATTTATTGCACGAGGGGTATCATAGATTTGCATGTTGATATATTTGGTCCCTCTCGGTGCTTTGTATATCTAGAGTTAATATAAATCGATGTTGGTATCTTTACATGCCATTTCTTAACTCCATATAAGGAAAGTGGATGTAAAATCCTCATTTTCAGCTAATCACAAGGATCACCTCTTCACTATCTTAAGCTGATACATTCATTCTTTTGCATGGAATTACAAGGGTATTAAAGGAGTATAGCTTGGTGTGTGCATTCACCACAAAGGACAACCACAAGCCTATTCACCACCCTCAAAATAAAAGGAATCCTACCTTAAAATATATTTTGAAGCAAGAATTAAAGAAATTATTAAATGCTAGGTTCATCTATCCAATTCCATATAGTTAATGGTATCTCTTGTGGTTATTGTTCCCAAGAGAAATGGAAAATGGACAACCTTTGTTGACTACAAGGAACTTAATAAAGCTACATGGAAATATCATTTTCACTTTCTCTTCATTGACCATGTCCTTAATTCTCTTTCCAAAAAATGTTATTGTCCTTCTTAGTAGATCCAAATTAGTCTTAAAGACTAGGATAAAAATAATTTCAACTATCCTTTGGTGATTTTTTCATATTTTGAATATTTAATGGCCTTCCCACTTTTAGAACGGTTGTGCTAAGTGTATTCTCTCATCGTAGACATACAATCCAATAATTATAACATATTTTAGTAATATTGCATCTCCTTTATTTTCCTTGTTCACCAAAGACAAATTCCAATTTCACTACGTCTATAATTCCCCTTTTGGTTCTCGCAACTAGCTAAACTAACCATGGTTCCTTGTCGCATTTCTTCTATAATGAACATTTTTCCATGAATTGTGGGCTAACATAGCTCAAATTAGATAGCGGTTCAATCAAAATTGAAACATACTAATCAATGAACATATATTCCATCTTGATCACTGAAGATCGATGATGAGTCTATCTATTGTCCAATGTGGCATATATTTGTTATGAGCCTCATCATTCATCAAATCTTCTTCTTACACATTGTACAAACTTGGACTACTTTTCAGATATTGAGGATAATCCCTTAGTAAGTCGTTTTATGGACATGTCAATGATTGTATCATTCCTCTTCTGAACCGCTTGACTTCCTCTCTTATAGGCTTGGACATCTGTTTTCTACTAGAAATATTAGATATCTGGAGAAATGCACGCTTGAAGGGAGTGGCAAAGTCCACAAGGAATTGACTTTACTTTTTAAAATAGATTAAAATAGCATGGATCGTCTAGGATCCATGAATTCCTCCCAAAATTGGTTAACAATCCCGTGCAATCGTGCATTTTTAATTATACAGCATATTTTGACAACAAACCAAATCTTCTAGAAACATATGGATTTTACCTTTGAGGGAATTAATTTATCATTTTGACTAAATTTAATGGAAATTAACACCCCTTTTAATATCTTTTTGCACGTCTCCTCTTTCACAACTTTGAATTTAGATATTGATTAAGGGTGCTCTGATGCTCCTACATCACACTCTTGAGGTACAAAAAAATTATGACCTCCTGGTCATATGCCTTCTTTGTCTCTCGTATCAGCATTCGTGAGCTGCAACAAAACCTCTGTAGTAGCATGTACTCCCTGCTACATCATACCTCACTAAGCTTCTCTCCTCTGAGCTCAGTCTTTTGGCATCTCTCTAGTTCTCTCCTCTGGAACCATATGAGCACTCCATGCTCTAGGCCACTACAAATATTCTCATCTTCCTCTACTACTACCTGCAAAATAATATAAATACAAATGTTGACTAATCTACAATATAATCATACTTCTTTCAAATTCATGTAGAATCTTCTTCTGCTCTGATACCACTTTGATGCAACAAAGCTACATATTTACACAAATTTTTGGACATTTGGGTTATGGACCATGAAAAATTGAATTAATTTCCACTGTGCACTTTGATTGCAATATCTAAATCGCAATTCCCAAACCTTTCCACCCAAGTGCAATCTGTGTTAAAGGACTTTGGTTGAATGCGATATAACCAATGAACAATGACAAATATAACTAAAAACCCAACCATCATTTCTTCACAAAAAAAATATCTTTAAAACTGCATCTGATTTAAAACCCCACAACTATAACACGTGATCCAAAAATGTCCAGAATACATAAAAATACACAAATTATTATTTAAAATCACAAGCCTAATATTACATTTCTGGGGCCTTCCAAGTTTTTGGTCCTCACTCGTAGATCTACATTGTAGATGGCTTTTTTTTCCACAAAGAATAGAATTTACTTTTTAAAAGAGATTACAATAGCGTGGGTCATCTAGGATCCATGATTTCCTCCCGAAATCCCTTAACAATCCCCTGGAATTGATCCTTTTTAATTACATGGCATATTTTGAGAACAAATCAAATATTCTAGAAGCATATGGATTTTACCTTTGAGGGAATAAATTTATCATTTTAACTAAATTTAATGGAAATTAATGCCCGTTTTCAGATATTTGTCCATGTCTCCTCTTTCATAGCTTTGAATTTAAATTTTGATTAAGGGTGCTTCGATGCTCCTACATCAGGCTCCATAGGTAGAAAAATTCTATGATCTCCTCATCATATGCCTTCTTGGTCTCTTGTAACAACATTCTCGAGTTGCAACAAAACGTCTGCAGTAGCAAGTCCTCCCTACTACATGATACCTCACTAAGCTTCTCTCCTCTAAGCTCAGTGTTTTTGCATCTCTCTCGTTCTCTCCTCTAGAACCATATGAGCACTCCATTCTCTAGGTCGCTACAAATCTTCTCAACTTCCTTTGCTACTACCTGCACAAAAATATAAAGACCAACACTGACTAATCCGCAATATAATCATACTTCTTTCAAGTGCACATAGAATATTCCTCTGCTATAATACCACTTTGATGCAACAAACCTACGTCTTTACGCAATTCGCGGACCTATGTGTCATGGCCCATGGAAAATAGAATTAATTTCCATTGTTCACTATGGTCGTAGTATGTAAATTGCAATTCCCAAACATTTCCACCCAAGTGTGATCTACGTTAAAGGACTTTAGCTGAATACGATATCACTCCTATACCATCCATCTCTCGCTCGATTTCCGTGACAATATCTTAACCCAGACTATTGTCTTAAAACAATCCTCACACAGATCTAGAATCGAGCCTCATGAACAAACACACCCAAGCAAATAATGACATTTCTTCAGAAATAACAGAACGCCCAACCGTCATTTCTTCACAAATAAAATAAATATGTTAAAAATTGAATCTTATTTAAAACCCCACAACTATAACACATTATCTAGAACTGTCCAGAATACATGAAAATACACAGATTATTATTTAAAATCAAAAGTTGAATATTACATTTCTGGAGCCTTCCAAGCTTCTGGTCCTCACTCGCAGATCTACATTGTCGCTGGTTTTTTTTCTACAAAGAATAGACTTTACTTTTTATAAGAGATTAAAATAGCATGGATCATCTAGGATCCATGATTTCCTCCCCAAATTGCTTAACAATCTCGTTGAATCATGCCTTTTTATTTATATGGCATATTTGGAGAACAAACCAAATCTAATAGAAACATATCGATTTTACCTTTAAGGGAATTAATTTATTGTTTTAACTAAATTTAATGCAAATTAACGCCCATTTTCAAATCTTTGTGCACATCTCCTCTTTCACAGCTTTGCTTTTAAATTTTGATTAAGGGTGCTCTGATGCTCCTACATCACACTCCCGAGGTACAAAATATTTATGACCTCTTGGTCATATGCCTTCTTGGTCTCTCGTAACAAAATTTGTGAGCTCCAAGAAAGCCTTTGTACTAACGTGTACTCCCTGCTACATGATACCTCACTAAGCTTCTCTCCTCTAAGCTCAATATTTTAGCATCTCTCTGGCTCTCCCCTCTAGAACCATATGAGCACTCCATGCTCTAGGCTGCTACAAATATTCTCATCTTCCTCTACTACTACCTGCACAAAAATATAAAGACCAAAGCTGACTAATTCACAGTATAATCATACTTCTTTCCAATGCCATGCAGAATCTTGTTGTGCTCTGCTACCACTTTGATGAAACAAAGTTGCATCTTTACACTAATTCATGGACATGTGGGTTATGGCCCATGAACAATTGAATTCATTTCCACTATGGACTCTGATCATAGACATACAATCTAATAATTATAACATATTTTAGCAATATTGCATCTCCTTTATTTTCCTTGTTCACCAAAGACAAATTCCAATTTCACTACGTCTATAATTCCCCTTTTGGTTCTCGCAACTAGCTAAACCAACCATGGTTCCTTGTGGCATTTCTTCTATAATGAACATTTTTCCATGAATTTTGGGCTAACATAGCTCAAATTAGATAGTGGTTCAATCAAAATTGAAACACACTAATCAATGAACATATATTCCATCTTAATCACTTAAGATTGATGATGAGTCTATCTATTGTCCAATGTGGCATATATTTGTTATGAGCCACATCATTCATCGAATCTTCTTCTTACACATTGTACAAACTTGGAATATTTTTCACATATTGAGGATAATCCCTTAGTAAATCATTTTATGCACATGCCGATGATTGCATCATTCCTCTTCTGAACTGCTTGACTTCCTCTCTTGTAGGCTTGGACATCTGGTTTCTACTAGAAATATTAGATATTTGGGGAAACTCACCGTTGAAAGGAGTGGTAAAGTCCACAAAGAATTGACTTTAGTTTTTAAAAGAGATTAAAACAACGTGGATCATCTAGGATTCATGAATTCCTCCCAAAATTGCTTAACAATCCTGTGCAATCGTGCCTTTTTAATTATACAACATATTTTGACAACAAACCAAATCTTCTAGAAACATATGGATTTTACCTTTGAGGGAATTAATTTATCATTTTAACTAAATTTAATGGAAATTAACACCCCTTTTAATATCTTTTTGCACGTCTCCTCTTTCACAAATTTGAATTTAAATTTTGATTAAGGGTGCTCTGATGCTCCTACATCACACTCCTGAGGTACAAAAATATTATGACCTCCTGGTCATATGCCTTCTTGGTCTCTCGTAACAACATTCGTGAGCTGCAACAAAACCTCTGTAGTAGCATGTACTCCCTACTACATCATACCTCACTAAGCTTCTCTCCTCTGATCTCAGTCATTTGGCATCTCTCTAGTTCTCTCCTCTGGAACCATATGAGCACTCCATGCTCTAGGCCACTACAAATATTCTGAGCTTCCTTTGCTACTACCTGCACAAAAATATAAATACCAACGCATACGAATC
The DNA here is from genome assembly GCA_000404065.3 of Pinus taeda. Taxonomy (NCBI): domain Eukaryota; kingdom Viridiplantae; phylum Streptophyta; class Pinopsida; order Pinales; family Pinaceae; genus Pinus; species Pinus taeda. The sequence goes on along the minus strand of APFE030558599.1, from coordinate 303,762 downwards.
TACAATATAATCATACTCCTTTCTGATGTATGTAGAATCTTCTTCTGCTCTGATACCACTTTGATGCAACAAAGCTACATATTTACACAAATTTGTGAACATTTGGGTTATGGCCCTTGAAAAATTGAATTAATTTCCACTGTGCACTTTGATCGCAATATTTAAATCGCAATTCCCAAACCTTTCCACCCAAGTGCGATTTGCATTAAAGGACTTTGGTTGAGTGCGATATAACCCCTTAATTGTCCATCTTTCGCTTCATTTCTATGACAAGATCTCAACCCACACTACTATCTTAAAACAATCCCCATGCATATCTCGAATTGAGCCTCACAAATAAACACACCCAAACAAACAATGACAAATATAACTGAATGCCTAATCTTTATTTCTTCACAAAAAAAAATGTTTAAAACTGAATTTTATTTAGAACCCCACAACTATAACACATGATACAGAACTGTATAGAATACATAAAAATAAACATATTTTGATTGAAAATCGCAAGATCAATATTACATTTTTGGGGCCTTCCAATGTTCTAGTCCTTACTTGCAGATCTACATTGTAGCTGGCTTTTTTTTCCACAAAGAATAGACTTTATTTTTTAAAGGAGATTACAATAGCGTGGATCATCTAGGATCCACGATTTCCTCTTGAAATCGATTAACAATCCCCTGGAATCTCTCCTTTTTAATTACATGGCATAATTTGAGAACAAATCCAATCTTCTAGAAACATATGGATTTTACCTTTGAGGGAATAAATTTATCATTTTAACTAAATTTAAGGGGTATCATAGATTTGCATGTTGAGATATTTAGTCCCTCTCGGTGCTTGGTAGATCTAGAGTTAAGCTGGATCTATGTTGGTATTTTTACATGGCATTTGTTAAATCCATATAAGGAAAGTGGATGTAAAATTACTCTATTTTCAATTAGTTTATCTCTATATAAAGTTGATGTAAAATTAAGGTGGAAATTGAAGTATTTTATCTATGGACAACAAATTTTTTTGTATCCCATAGGAACCCAACAGCCCACCTGACACGTAACTACTCGTAAACCTTTGCGCTCGGTGACTTGTCCTCCTCTTTGTAAACCAGGTCACAACTAAGAAAATTTGAACATTGGATCTCTCTATTATCATAGATTTCACATTACTTCCATCACCATTTGAGTTGCTTCACCAAGGACATCTATGGCCAACATTGATATTTTTTTGCTATTACAATTTTTTTAATTATTTTTTAATTATTTTTAAATGTAACATTACATGACAAAATTGCGTCCTCAGAAGAATGATAAGGATCGCAATAAATTATGGCATTTAAACTGATTATTAGTATTTGAGGCAGCCATGAGGATCAGGGCATTTTGCTTCGCTTTAGTTGCAATGTTACTCCTCCTAGTTGTGGATGCACAGAAACTGCAACGGAAAATAGTCATAATGGGCATATTTTCATTACATGGCATATTTTGAGAAGAAATCAAATCTTCTAGAAACACATGGATTTTACCTTTAAGGGAATAAATTTATTATTTTAACTAAATTTAATGGAAATTAACACCCCTTTTCAAATTTTTGCTGACGTCTCCTCTTTCACAGCTTTGAATTTAAATTTTGATGAAGGGTGCTCCGATTCTCCTGCATCAGAATCCTGAGGTACAAACATTTTATGACCTACTAGTGATACACCTTCTTCTTCTCTCATAACGATATTCGTGAGCTACATCAAAACCTCTGCAATAGCAAGTCCTCTCCGCAACATGATACCTCACTAAGCTTCTCCCCTATGAGCTTAGACCTTTGGCATCTATCTCGTTCACTCCTCTAGAACCATATGAGCACTCCATGCTCTACGTTGCTACAAATCTTCTCACCTTCCTCTGCTACTACCTGCACAAAAATAAAAAGACCAACACTCACTAATCCACAACATAATCATACTTCCTTCCAATGCACGCATAATCTTCTTCTATTCTCATACCAATTTGATGCAGCAAAGCAACATCTTTTCATAATATGCAGATATGTTGCTTATGGCCCATCAAAAATTGAATTAATTTCCACTGTGCACTCTTATCGTAGTATTTAAATCATAATTCCCAAACCTTTCCGCCGAAGTTTGATCTGTGTTAAAGGACTTTGGTTGAATACGATATAACCCCTTAACCATCCATCTCTTGCTTGATTTATGTGACAAGATCTCAACCCACACTACTATCTTAAAGCAATCCTCATGGAGATCTGGAATCGAGCCTCACGAACAAACACACCCAAATGAACAATGACAAATATAACTAAACGCCCAACCATCATTTCTTCACAAAAAAAAAATATGTTTAAAACTGCATCTTATTTAAAACCCCACAACTATAACACATGATCCAAAAATGTTCAGAATACATAAAAATACACAAATTATTATTTAAAATCACAAGCATAATATTACATTTCTGGGGCCTTCCAAGTTTTTGGTCCTCACTCGCAGATCTACATTGTAGTGGCTTTTTTTCCCACAAAGAATAGACTGTACTTTTTAAAAGAGATTACAATAGCATGGATCATCTAGGATCCACGATTTCCTCCAAAAACCGCTTAACAATCCCCTGGAATTGCTCCTTTTTAATTACATGGCATATTCTGAGAACAAATCAAATCTTCTAGAAGCATATGGATTTTACCTTTGGGGGAATAAATTTATCATTCTAACTAAATTTGATGGAAATTAATGCCTGTTTTCAGATCTTTGTCCATGTCTCCTCTTTCATAGCTTTGAATTTAAATTTTGATTAAGGGTGCTTTGATGCTCCTGCATCTGACTCCATAGGTAAAAAAAAATTATGATCTCCTCATCATATGCCTTCTTGGTCTCTTGAAACAACATTCTCGAGTTGCAACAAAACGTCTGCAGTAGCATGTCCTCCCTACTACATGCTACCTCACTAAGCTTCTCTCCTCTAAGATCAGTCTTTTGGCATCTCTCTTGTTCTCTCCTCTAGAACCATATGAGCACTCCATTCTCTAGGTCGCTACAAATATTCTCAACTTCCTTTGCTACTACCTGCACAAAAATATAAATACCAACACTGACTAATCCGCAATATAATCATACTTCTTTCAAGTGCACATAGAATATTCCTCTACTATAATACCACTTTGATGCAACAAACCTGCATCTTTACACAATTCGTTGACCTGTGTGTCATGGCCAATGGAAAATAGAATTAATTTCCATTGTTCACTATGGTCGCAGTCTTTCAATTGCAATTCCCAAACATTTCCACCCGAGTGTGATCTACGTTAAAGGACTCTATCTGAATACAATATCACTCCTCTACCATCCATCTCTCGCCTGATTTCCATGACAAGATCTTAATCCACACTATTGTCTTAAAGCAATCCTCATACAGATCTAGAGTCAAGCCTCATGATCAAACACACACAAGAAAATAATGACATATATAACTGAACGCCCAACCGTCATTTCTTCAAAATAAAATAAATATGTTAAAAACTGAATCTTATTTAAAACCACACTAGCTATAACACATGATCTAGAACTGTCCAGAATACATAAAAATACACAAATTATTATTTAAAATCAAAAGCTGGATATTACATTTCTGGGGCCTTCCAAGGTTCTGGTCCTCACTCGTAGATCTACATTGTCGTTGGATTTTTTTCCACAAAGAATAGACTTTACTTTTTATAAGAGATTAAAATAGCATGGATCATCTAGGATCCATGATTTCCTCCCCAAATTGCTTAACAATATCGTTGAATCACGCCTTTTTATTTATATGGCATATTTCGAGAACAAACCAAATCTAATAGAAACATATGGATTTTACCTTTAAGGGAATTAATTTATCATTTTAACTAAATTTAATACAAATTAACGCCCATTTTCAAATCTTTGTGCACATCTCCTCTTTAACAGCTTTGCTTTTAAATTTTGATTAAGGGTGCTCTGATGCTCCTACATCACACTCCCGAGGTACAAAATATTTATGACCTCCTGGTCATATGCCTTCTTGTTCTCTCGTAACAACATTCGTGAGCTCTAACAAAACCTTTGTACTAGCATGTACTCCGTGCTACATGATACCTCACTAAGCTTCTCTCCTCTAAGCTCAATATTTTATCATCTCTCTGGTTCTCTCCTTTGGAACCATATGAGCACTCCATGCTCTAGGCTTCTATAAATATTCTCATCTTCCTCTACTACTTCCTGCACAAAAATATAAAGACCAAAGGTTACTAATTCGCAATATAATCATACTTCTTTCCAATGCCATGCATAATCTTGTTGTGCTCTGGTACCACTTTGATGAAACAAAGTTGCATCTTTACACTAATTCATGGAAATGTGGGCTATGGCCCATGAAAATTTGAATTCATTTCAACCATGGACTCTGATCGCAATATTTAAATCGCAATTCCCAAACCTTTCCGCCCGAGCGCGATTTGCATTAAAGGACTTTCGTTGAATACGATATAACCCACTGACCGTGCATCTCTCGCTTGATTTATATGAAAAGATCTCAACCCACACTTCTATCTTAAAACAATCCTCATTCAGATCTGGAATCGAGCAGCACGAATAAACACACCCAAGCAAACAATGACAAATATCACTGAATGCCTAATCGCCATTTCTTCACAAAAAAAAGAAATTGTTTAAAACTAAATCTTATTTAAAATCCCGGAACTATAACACATGATCCAAAACTATCTGGAACACATAAAAATACACATATTGTTATTTAAAATCACAAGCTGGATATTACATTTCTAGGGCCTTCCAAGGTTATGGTCCTCACTTGCAAATCTACATTGTAGTTGGCTTTTTTCTCCACAAAGAATAGACTTTACTTTTTAAGGAGATTACAATAGCATGGATCATCTAGGATCCATGATTTCCTCCTGAAATCACTTAACAATCCCCTGGAATCACTTCTTTTTAATTACATGGCATATTTTGAGAACAAATCCAATTCTAGAAACATATGGATTTTACCTTTGAGGGAATAAATTTATCGTTTTAACTATATTTAATGGAAATCAATGCCCCTTTTCATATCTTTTTCCATGTCTCCTTTTTCACAGCTTTGAATTTAAATTTTGGTTAAGGGTGCTCCGATGCTTCTGCATCACATACACCAATTGCTACAATTACCAAACCCCTTATGTTTCCCTGATGTAGGTTTCTTCTAGATCTTACATGAGATGTGTATGTAGACTTAGTATAGCAATGCCAATGATTGTAATTGTTTCCTTCAGAATTTCGATTTGTTAGAAATCTCATGGCCAAAACAAAAGTGAATTGTCTATTTTTTTTTTAAATGAAGGTTTTTCTTTTTGTGAGTTGATGTCCTCTCTTGGACCATAACTAATTCTATTTTTTTCTTGACACTAGAGAGTCTAACTTCTCATGTGGTGGCTCCTCTTGTATTTAAAAATAACTAATAAGTGGATAATACTTATTCATAACAATATATTAACATTCACATATGTTATCCAACCTTACTCTTGGCCCCATGTTAATACCTCAAAAATATTTATAATTAAATATAAATAATTTTATTTGCAAAAATTTATTGCACGAGGGGTATCATAGATTTGCATGTTGAGGTATTTGGTCCCTCTCGGTGCTTGGTATATCTAGAGTTAAGATAAATCGATGTTGGTATTTTTACATGCCATTTCTTAACTCCATATAAGGAAAGTGGAGTAATATGCTCACTTTCAGCTAATCACAAGGATCACCTCCTCATTATCTTAAGCCGATACATTGATTCTTTTGCATGGAATTACAAGGGTATTAAAGGACTATAGCTTGGTGTATGCATTCACCACAAAGGAGGACCACAAGCCTATTCACCACCCTCAAAATAAAAGGAATCCTACCTTAAAATATATTTGGAAGCAAGAATTAAAGAAATTATTAAATGCTAGGTTCATCTATCCAATTCCATATAGTTAATGGTATCTGTTCTAGTTATTGTTCCCAAGAGAAATGGAAAATGGACAACCTTTGTTGACTACAAGGAACTTAATAAAGCCACATGGAAATATCATTTTCGCTTTCTCTTCATAGACCATGTCCTTAATTCTCTTTCCAAAAAATGTTATTTTCCTTCTTAGTAGATCCAAATTAGTCTTAAAAACTAGGACAAAAATACTTTCAACTATCCTTTGGTGATTTTTTCATATTTTGAATATGTAATGGCCTTCCCACTTTTAGAACAATTGTGTTAAGTGTATTCTCTCATCGTAGACATACAATCCAATAATTGTAACATATTTAAGTAATATTGCATCTCCTTTATTTTCCTTGCTCACCAAAGACAAATTCCAATTTCGCTACGTCTATAATTCCCCTTTTGGTTCTTGCAACTAGCTAAACCAACCATGGTTCCTTGTGGCATTTCTTCTATAATGCACATTTTTCCATGCATTTTGGGCTAACATAGCTCAAATTAGATAGTGGTTCAATCAAAATTGAAATACGCTAATCAATGAACATATATTCCATCTTGATCACTGAAGATTGATGATGAGTCTATCTATTGTCCAATATGGCATATATATGTTATGAGCCACATCATTCATCGAATCTTCTTCTTACACATTGTACAAACTTGGACTATTTTTCACATATTGAGGATAATCCCTTAGTAAATCATTTTATGCACATGTCCATGATTGCATCATTCCTCTTCTGAACCGCTTGACTTCCTCTCTTGTAGGCTTGGACATCTAGTTTCTACTAGAAATATTATATATTTGGGGAAACTCACCCTTGAAAGCAGTGGTAAAGTTCACATTGGTTTGTCTTGGTTGATGTCCTACATTTTTCGTCCCTTCTCCTATAAATCTAGTATTACCTCTTCCTTTCCAATCAATTCACAAATTAGTCTTATGTTTGGATTGTTTATTAAAATACTTCATTTTCATATGGTTTCCTAAGTTTTTAGGCTCATCAAACTCTATTATGTCTCTATAAGCCTTTGTAAATACACTGAGATACCTTTGGATCTTTACCTTGGCATTCTTGACTTGTGCATGCCTCAACAACTTAAAGAATTTATTGGTTTACACATCAATTGTCAATTATACTACTTTTTCATCACGGAACCCCTTGATATTGATGTCACAATACCTTTTAGGTAGCTAGGTCTCTCGAAAATGTATATAAAATATCCTCTAGGACAACTCCTTTTCTCTTATTTCCTTGAAATTCCTCAAGTATCCCCACCAATAATCGTTGTTTCCTTTCATACTAAAAATGGCTACTATTTTTTTTTGCTAGGTTCCATGAGTCCTAGGATGATTTACATGCCTAACCTATGGCGTGGGTGGCCATAGCCCAAGTGCACCTAAGCCATCAAAATAACCAGGGGAATGCACCTAGACTCAACCACGCCATTCCTTACCATGGATATAATTTTTCCCACAAACTTTTGAACCAACGACCTTTACACCACGAAGTGACGAAAAATGGATACTCTCTCTTTCATGTTATCATAGTAATAATACACCCTTAAATACTTCTTCATTCCCAATAATCATTTTTATACTTTCTCATCCTTCTTGATCTCTTTTTGAACTATAGGAAGATTTTCCTTATTAAACTATTTTTCCATCAAATATTTCTCTTTCCTTTTCTTTTGGTAATTTATTTTGGTTGCAACACTAGACAATTGTTTATAGCTACATATTCTCCTCTCTAGCGTACTTTGTGGAGTTCCACCTCTCACTATACCTGCAATTTCCTTCCTACGCCTTTTCCTAGTTTTGTTTTCTTCTGCACCAATAATCTTCAATTCATGCCTCCCAAGTTTTGATGGAGTCTACCTTAAGCTATACCTCCCTAGGTAACCGAAACCTAGCTCATGTTGCTTCTCCTCTACAGTATAACTCCCATGGTATCTGACCACACTCTGGAATTGATTCCTAGTATGTGAAAGACATATCTCACCCATAAAAGCATATGTCACACCTTTTTTCTCTCTATTTCATTTTTTTGCTTGTTATCTTTGTAGTCACCCCTAGAGGATGTTATGCTTTGCATATTGTTTACTATTAAGTGTTTTATTGCTAATGTCATTTTCTAGTTAACATGGACAACCCTTTTAACAATATGCAATGACTTGTAACTCAAACAATCTAATCCAAGAAACTAAAGCCTAAATTTTCACATGTTGTAATTGGTATTGAAGTTTCAATATGTTGCATGGAGAGGAATTTGGGTGTGAATTGCCGAGAATTTGGTTTGGTCATTTTTATTGATAGTAGATTTTGAAATATTTTAAAAATTAATAAATTTATTGGATTTTCAAGAATATTTTGAAATTTAAATAAGTAGTTTTGATATTCTCATCTAGAAAAATAGTTCTACCAATAAAGAACTACAACATACTTGTTTTACATATGGTAAGGGTGGAATTGGGGCATGAAATGTGAAGAAGCTTCGTAGATGTATTATGCAATCATGAATTGTTACATTGTATAACTACTAGTAAAAATAATTGTAAGACAAAAAAATTATATTATCAACATTTTCTATTTAAATTAAGGAATGCATATAATTTCCTTTTCCAAACATGTTAAAAAAAGTCCAAAATCATAAAAGAGATGGGCATCAGGAATTGTTCAGAGGGGTGAGCGAATCAATGATTTATAAATTGTCCTTTCTACCTTAAGCATTCAATTGTAAATTGTTCAACAAAACATGAGAAAGAAAAAATCAAATAACGTTTGAACACAATGATTTAATGTGGAAATCCTTCCACAATCAAAAGTGCCAAAGCCTTTTCTTGCATTATGATGTAAATCTAGGCACTAACACTGACTGCATTAGAAATGGACTTACTATGCAGACGGGAGTAGTGAATCAATACTGGTATAATTTTCGTTAAATTTTTAAATATTTCATCAAAACACTCTAAATATCACTAACACATCATCAAATCACAAATATAAAATGTAAAACTAGAATAAAGACCACGAACAATGTCAATATATATCCATGCAAGAGGATGCAATTGTTCTGGTGGAAAATCCCGACTAGAGAAAAACCACCAGTTGTTGTGCTACTCAAATCTTGTACTAATAGTTGAAAAAAAATATACATAGAGTAGATTCCCTCAACAAGCTCGAATACTATACTTGTATAATAGTCTACCGACACCCATCAACTAGGAAGTTTCTTCTCACACAACTCAGTGTGAACTAGAACATCATTGACCTTGATAACCCACATGTCTCACATAAGTGAGCTTCATAACCCACATGTCTCTACAGGTCCTTGTTGATTGTAAGCTTCATTGTAGCTAAAATTATCATCACAATTCTCACAAATTAAACTTGTTATCAAAAACTATAAAAAATTTAAAAAATAATTCTAGAAAACTATATAATAATAAAATGTTAAAGACAAAACATTTTTTTATGAAATAAAATTAGATTAATACTAAAATTATAAAGAATTTTTTAGGATCATGATAATCTCATATATCTTTGAGCTAATTGGATCATTTTTATAGGACCCATATCACAAATAAAACCACTTTCCCGGTTTCTTAGTGTTGGGACTTTTGTACACTACTAGAGATTTCATTGAGAATTTTTGGGTTGTAAAGAAGTTATGAGCTAGTTTTCAGAGATATTTTTGGCATATTTCAAGGATTTCTTGGCAGATTTTAGGAATGTTTTGGGAATATTTCAGGGATAACCCAAACATATAGGTTAATTTTTAACCATTTGGACACAATTATTAAAAAATATGACCAATTTTACCATCCATTATTTTTATAATGCATTGAATCTTATTTTTCTTCTACAACTTGAAGCTGAAAACATGGGTTTTGTATAATGTATTTCGAGTTGGATTTATGGTGAATATGAGTTGTGGGGTCGGAAGCATGACAATCACCAATTCATAATCCCCAAAATATCTTGTACTATATACCCCAACTCAATATGTTGTTTATGATGAATTCCAGACACTAGTAGAATAAGAAGAGGAAGATTCTAAGATCTCATCACCCAATACTATGTGTACAATAAAAAACACCATTAGTAGCAAGAAGGGTGATAAAGATGATTTAATTCATAATTTTATACAAAACCAATATTTTGTTGCTATGAACATTGATGGGATAAAAGAAGGGTCATCCCTAGGGAGGCATAGTTCATACCACGAGAATCTAGAGGCATAATTATTTACTATTAGTTTTGATCAAAACAACTTGAAGATGGAAAAAATAAACCCCTCAAAACTATTAAAAATCAGCTCCTCACTTTCATCTAATCACCAAAATCATCTGCTCACTATCTAAAGAAAATACATTGATTCCTTTTCATTGGATTACAAGGGTATTAAAGGAGTACATGTTTTTGTGTGCACTCACCACAAAGGAGGGTCACAAGTCTATTCACCAGCATCAAAAGAAAAGGAAGCCTAACTTAAAATATATTGTGAAGGAAGAATTAAAGAAATTATTAAATGATAAGTTCATCTATCCAATTGCTTACAGTGAATGATATCTCATGTGGTTATTTCTACCAAGAGAAATGGAAAATAAATAATCTTTGTTGACTACAAAGAACTTAATCAATCCACACAGAAATATCATTTTCCCTTTCTCTTTATTGACCATGTCTTTGATTTTATTTCCAAAAAATGTTATTTTCCTTCTTAGTAGATTCAAATAAGTCTTAAAGACTAAGATAAAACCACTCACAACTATCCTTTGATGAATTTTTATTATTTGGCATATGTAATGGCCATGTCAGTTTTCAAAGTTTTGTGCTAAGCATCTTCTCTCATCTTAGACATGCTATCCAATATTTATAAAATATTTTAGTAATATTGCATCTCATTTGCTTACCTCGCTCACGAAAGATATTGAGTTTATTGGACAAATACATGCTAGGGAGCATTTGAGAATATCAAAAATAAGTTAATGACATGACCTATCTTAAGAGTTCCTATTTAAAAATTTCACTCTCCCATTCACATGGATGCATCAGACAAGGAAATTGGCATAACTTTATGTCCTTAAGAGAGTTGAATACTCTCGCTATTTGGACAAATTCCAATTTCACTACATTTGTAATTTTCCTTTCGATTCTCACAACTAGCTCAACCAAACATGGTTCCTTGTGGGATTTATTCTTTAATGCACATATTTCCATGAATTTTTGGCTAACATAGTTGAGGTTATATGGTTATTCAATCAAACTTGAAACGTGTTAATAAATGACCATACCTTCCATCTTCATCATTGAATAATGATGACGACCCTATTTGTTTTCCAATGTGGCATAGATTCATGGAAAGTTATGAGTCACACAATTAACGATATCTTCTTCTTGCAAATTGTACAACCTTGGACCATTTTGCTCATGTTGATAATAATCCCTCGGTAACTGGTTCTGTGCACATGTCCATCATTGCACCATTCCTCTTCGAAACGCCTTGACTTCCTCTCTTGTAGGATTGGAAAACTAGTCACTACTAACAATAGTAGGTTTTGGCTAAAACTCACCCTTGAAAGGAGTGTTAATATTCACATTTATTTCTCTTGGTTGATGTCCTACATTTTTCTTCCCTTCTCCTCTAAATCTAGGATTACCTCTTACTTCTCAATCAATCCAAAACTTAGTCTTCTGTTTGGATTTGCATACTAATCCTTCATCTTCATGTGGCTTCCTCTAAGGTTTTTGGCTCATCAGACTCTAATATGTCTCTGTAAGCCTTTGGAAATCCACTACAACACCTTTGGGTCATTACCTTGGCATTTGTTTTGTAAGGCACATACCTCTACAACTCAAATATTTTGTTGATGTACACGTCAATTGTCAATTACCCTAGTTTTTCCTCATGGGACTCCTTGACCTTGATGTCATAATATCTTTTAAATAGACAGTTCTTTCAATAATGTCTCTTAAATCTCCTCTAGGACAACTCATTTTCTCTTATTTCGTTGACAATCCTCAAGTCTTCGCACCAATAGTCAACCTTTCCTTTCATATTGAAAATCGATACTCTTTTTTTTTTTTTTTAGGTTACCTGAGTCCTTAGATGACTAACATGCCTAATATGTGCCTTGAGTACTCATGACTCAAGTGCACATAAGCTGTCAAAATCATATGGGGATTGCACCTGGCCTTGGCCACATCATGCCTTACCATGGATATACTTTTTCCCACAAAATTTTGAAATAGTGACCTTTACACCACGAAGTGCTTAAGGTGGATACTCTTGTTTTCATATTATCAGATTAATAATGCACCCTTAAATACTTATTAATTCCTAATAATCATGATTCTACTTTATCATCCTTCTTGACCTCTTGGTCGACTGTAGGAGGTTTTTCCTTCTTAAATTATTTTTGCATCAAATATTTATCTTTCCTTTTATTTTGTTAATTTATTTTGGTTGTAACACTAGACGATTTCTCATATCTACATGTTCTCCTCTTTTGAGTACTTAGTAGAGTTCCACCTCTTACTATAGATTCACTTGCATTCCTATGCCTATAATCCTCAATTTATGCTTTCGAAGTCTTAATGGACTTTGCCTTAAATTATACCTACTAGGTAGTTGGCACCGAGCTCATGTTGCTTCTCTCTTTTGAAATCTAATAAGCTCTATAGTATAATTGCAATGATACCCACCACACTTTGGAATTGATTGCTAAGATGTGAAAGCAATATCTTACACATAAAGGCATATGTCATAACTTGCTTCTCTATATTTCATTTTGTTTCTAGTTGTCTTTGTAATCACCCATAGACAATATTATTCTTTGCATGTTTTTTCACATTAATTGTTCTATTGCTACTATCATTTTCTAGTTATCATGGACCACCATTTTAACAATATACAAGGACTTGTCACTCAAAAAATCCATTCCATGTAACTAAACCCTACATTTTCACATGTTCTAATTGGTATTGAGGTTTGAATATGTTTCATGCAGAGGAATCTAGGCTTCAAGGGCTGAGAATTTGGTTTGGTATTTTTTATTGATTGTAGATTTTGAAATATTTTGAAACTTAATAAATTTATTGGGATTTCAAGAATATTATGAAATATAAATAAGTAGTTTTTGTATGTTCAAGTTGAAGAATAATTCCACCAATAAGGAACTACAACATATTTGTTGTACCTAAGGTAATGGGGGATTTGGGGCATGAAGTGTGAGGGAGTTCAGTAGAGACATTATGAAATCATGAATTGTTAGACTACATAACTACTAGTAAAAATAAATGTAAGACAAAAATGTTATAATATCGACATTTTCTATTTAAATTAAGTAATACATATAATTTCCTTTTCCAAATATGTTAAAAAAGTATAAAATCGTAAAAGTGATGGGAACTAGGAATTGATAAAAGGGGTGAGCGAATCAGGGAGTTATAAATTTTCCTTTCTACCTAAAGTAGTTATGTATTCAATTTTAAATTGTTCAACAAAACATAAGATAGAAATAATGACATAATATTTGAACACAATGATTTAATGTGGAAACCCTTCAATTTGAAATAGTACCAAATCTTATTTTTGTATTATGATTTAATTAAAGGCACCAACTCTGATTACATCAAATATTTTTGAATATGTTGGAAATGGCCTCACTACTGAGAGGGGGGTAGTGAATCAATGATGATAGGGTTTTAATTAAAGTTTTAAATCTTTTACAAAACACTCTAAATATCACTAACCCAACATCAAATCAGAAATATAGCATGTAAGACTAGAATAAACACCATGGATAATATCAATAGACATCCACACAAGAGGACACAAGCGCTCTCATGGAAAACCCCCTTCAAAGTAAAAAACAACTTGCCATTGCACTACTCTGATCTTCTAATAATAGCTGATTTTTCTTTTAAATAGAGTAGCTTGCCTCCATAAGGTAGAAGAATTAAATCACTATTATAACAGTCTATTAGTGCCCATCAACTACGAAGTTTCTTCTCATATAAATCTATAGAAAAGAATCAGTTAGAAGCCTCCACAACCAACGAGCCTTGCCCAGATACACTATCTGCCACCATATATGGATATTCTCCTCCTCTAATGATTTTTTTCTAGCCTCCACTAGAATAAAGCCTCTACACCTTCAAATCCTCCATGTGAACCTCATTTCACAATATTTCAAACTAGGTTCTGAAATCTGCTCAACATGAATAACCCAACAATCTCTCTATGTTTTCATATGAAAATGAAAACATATGTGGAAATTACTCAAACCTGCTATAGATGTACAATAGGCGTTAGAAGAACTTGTACCACTCTTTCACTCTCACTAAAGTTTTTTTTTTCAATCAACATGACACACACACACACACATGCACATATGTAGGGCAAATTATCGTCATCCACCTCCAATCAAATACCAAGGGAAATACCATGGTATAATTATTCTCATGCTCAAGCTTACGAAGGTATTTTTCTATTCATGGTTAGATCCTCAGACATGCAATCCTAATTGGCATGTCTTAGTTGCAGCCTGTTATCGAGAAATCTAGTGTCCACTCGGAGCTGCTAGTCCCACTAAGACTGGTAGCTATCGTAGAAACAAACAAACTAAAACTAATTTCACTTTCCTTTATGAGAAGTAGATAAAAGGAGAACAAAGGACACCAACCTCAGTCCTGTGCTTGGTTCCTTGCTTGGTTCCTGTCCCTTTTGACAGATCCTTGCTGCTCTTCCTTTGTCTACCCAGCTTCAAAGAGCACCTATGGAATCAAATCAGCATATTACTATCGAAGAACAGAGATCTAAAATCATAAACAATATAGGACCAGATTTATATTGACCACATAAATTCATATATCATCAAACATACAAGAATGTGGAGAAAAACTTGAATAGCTTTATTAATATCAAGAATACCAAAGAGGATTAGAACCAATTGTTCTGACTCAGTGTCATCCTCTCAGCATGAAAGCACTTATTCACCTCATGAAAAGCTTAGATCACCCAACACTATGATTTTGCACCAGGAAACCAATAGCACTTCCTTACAAGATACAAGATTCCAGCCTCTTGGATTGCTATGATGAGGGATCCATATATAGATTATTGCAGGGGGTGAGTCAGCTTCTAGGATTTTGATTAGTGGCCTCGCTCTGATAGTTCTTGATTCCACTTGGAGATTGATGATCTCTTACTCATCCCTAGGCGAATTTAGGGAGGCAAGTGTCACAGGAGAAGTTTCTGGAAGATTCCATGATCATCCACCTTGCAAACTGTCTCTTCCATTTGTCTATTCTCGCCCATCGCACGCTATAGAAGGGATATCTAGTATGCATCGCACCCTTTACACTGAGCAGGTGAGATGCATCGCACCCTCTGCACTGGGTATTCTGTATGGTCCAGTTTTGACCAGTTCTGAGCAGTTTTCTATGGAGAACTTCTGGGAGATGATGTAATCAGCTGAGCTTGTTCCTTTCTGGTATGAAGCAACACTTTTAGGGACTTAGAAGCCCTTGGTTTATGGACATGTATGATTGGGGTTGTAGTGCCCAAAACTGTCTATAACAGTTGCCTCCTAAAGCATAAGGGCGTTAATCTTTTGATGTTGGGTGAAATGCTTTACCATGAGGATCCAAAGTTTTTTTGAGTTGCAAGGTGACCTATAATAAGATACAATAAAATAAAATATCTTCATAATATTTTACACGATCTAGCTGAGGCGGGCATTCCCATGCTCAGATTTATAAATTCATTTTCATGTACATAGGACAGACAACCGTCTGTGTAGCAGACTAATGATTTGGACAGAGTCATCATACTCTGATTGGGATGATCATCTGTTTGGAAATGATGTACATTTGATGTTTTTATATTCCTGAATATATCGCAGACCGGATGGATAAAACTAGATCTGGGGTCTTCAAAACTTGTCCAATCTTCACTCGGAGTACAAGTCGATCCACGTGAAAAATGTTCTAGAGTCAAAGATGGAAAGACATCGCCTTATTACCAGTCAATGATGTAAGCCGTTAACAGGCACGAGAGGAATCACCGATAATGATGATGACCCTCAAGATACTATAGTACAATTCACGTGGTGTGAAAATGGGACTTGGCGTCGAACACCACGTAAAATCTCTCAGTCTAAGGCCATTGATGTAAACCTATCACCGAAAGTGAGAAACTTGCCATTGAGGCATGCAAGCTTCAAAGTAATGAAAGGGTTGTTACTAGCTCGACTTCTTGGATAATGAGCTAATGTCGATAAGAAGCTACCCGTCATAGGAGGGCCTTAATGAATCCCACATCTATGACACGAAATGGAGCAAATGATTTTGGAGGTGAAAACGATCTGATGATAGAGTGTTCAGGGTGGTGGTCATGAAAGAATGGAGCATGAATGTATTGTAGTGGATGAGACACAGGTGAATTCTCTGAGCTACTTCCCTTGAACATACCGGCGACACTGAAATGGATTGGTAGCGTTAACCCCAAAGATGGATGGTATGATGGACCAATGGTGATATGACCGGTGAACAGAATTACCCAACCCGACTCAGACGTGGAGTGAAAGTTTCATGTTCAAGAGTGACTTGCTACTAATGAATTTTCTTCAAGTTTTCTTCCCAATTTTCCCCAGTCATTGCTGACCAGTACCTATTTATTTCTATCAAGCTTGAGGAGGATAACATATGCTTGTTATATAATTCGCCCTTCGGGTGAACCCGTCACTATGTTTTAACAAGCCTAGCGACAGTGAAACTCATTCTCGTCCATTTGGACAAGTTTGTTGCTATTGATTTTAAGGAGTTTAATGACAATGATAACTCGGTCCCTTTTCAATTTTAGAGAGTTTGAAAAGGGACAGAAAGGAAACTCCAATAATCCTTTTTCGTCATATAACCCCTTAAGTTCGAAAAAGTATAAAATAATACAAAAGGGATGAAATTTCGATTGTTTTAACGAGCCAAACAAGAGAAGCACTCGATCATTTTGTGTAATAATCCCTCAAGTCGCAAAAGATTAAAATCTAGAGGAGGGATAACACTTCTGGTAGCTTTAATGAGTTGGAGAGGCCAATCGCTCGACAATATTTTCATATTTTACGAGTCAGATGAAAAGAGCTTAAAGGAGACTCGTTTTTTGAGGAACGCATGATTATTTCGAGTAGCAAATGATTCCAGGTAAGGTTTGGAATTTTCCAATCACAACAGTATCACAAGGATGGCCAACAAAATAACTCATCGCACATGTTCCTCAAAAGGGTAAACAATCAAATGGAGTTGTATGATCGGCTAAATCAGAGTGGAGGTGATGATGAGAACATGACCAAGGCTCAAAAGCTGATGATAATGCATTCACAATGGTTATTTACCATAAATTGGTCCATTTTTTAATGAGCTTAAACTATGGTGGAAACATTTTCTCATTGGTTAGGTTTAATTTTTAACGAGCTTGAACTTCACATAAAAACTGCTCGTGATAATGGTCATTGATCATTTGATTCACCATTAGCACTTTGTTCTTTCAATGGTCATACTACCTGTTCAACTGCTTCATCAAACCAATTAGAAATGAAAACATGCGCTTGAAAAATTAGTTAAAAACACTAATACCTTACTTGAATTACATGAATAGTAATTTAAAAGTGGCTTTTACCTCTCATTTTTCATTTGAACATGGTTTATTGGAGCTCTAGAGGTGGTTTTCCCCCTTGATTTTCACTAGCTGATTCTGGGAGATTTTGTGGACGATTCTCAGCACCGTCTGGACTAGGTAAGAGCTAAACCTCAGCTCTTTAGTTGCATTCTTTCCCTTTTGAATTCTGAGCATGTTTCCCTGCTTTGCTGAGCCCCTGGGGTTTGAAAAAATTTTCCCTGACCCCATCACACCCTTTCTATATCGAAAGGTGTGATACATACTAGATTAGTCATTGGCTAATCAGTATGCATCGCTCCCAGTACACTGTTGGGGTGCGATGGGCTCAAATATGGAAACTGTTGCACTGTTTTTCATGGAATGTTTGCCTTTTTTTCGCCAAATGAGGACCATGACTCTTCTCTTGTTTGTTTTCAGAGATTCATCGAAGAAAAATGGTTATTACATGGCGAGAACGCGAGCATGAAGAGGAGGAGATGGTTTCTTTACATGATTCGGGTACAGTAACTGCACTGTGGAACTGTGGCCTGCTCAAGTTTTTCTGCATCTTTAGCATGAGGCAAAAATTCAACTTGTTGCAATATTTCCTAGATGCATAGGATCCTACCAACCAGGTGTTTCACATTAGAGGCAAATCCATACGCTGACTATCATGGACAGCTATTTTTTGACCAGTTTATTGAGGCGTGGTGCCCCTCTCTCATTATCAGGTTCTACCCTTAGGGGCAAATCCGTGAGAGATTACATTCACTGGTACTGCAGAGAGGGATCTCAGCCAAGTAGGATGATAAGATCAACATCGGAGATGTCACTGACTGGTCCTTGAGGACCATTCTGTTCACTTTTGCTAGACTTACTGTTAGTGCAGCTCTTCACGTGGCTAACAGGTCTTATATGCAGTACGCCTTGGAATGCCTCGAACCGAAGGTGTTCAACTAGTGTGATCTAGTACTCTCTGTGATGAAAGAACAACTGACCAAGGTGAAAAGCGGAATATCCAAGAATTTTGGCTATGGTTCTATTTTGACCACTTTCACCTTGGAAAAGATCCCACTGATGCAGCTGCAGTATATTTCACTTGGTTTACCTCCACCAACCGAGCCATGGATGTAGAGATGGGTTGACCTCATGGCCCGACATGCTAGCTAGTCCCAGATTACTTTCTCTGACACCTCCTTCAAGTGGTACAACTACTAGGAGATGGTTTATGCCGAGTGTCCATATCCTGGTATGGATTTCCAGGGTGACCCAGATTTGGTGCTGCCGACTGGTGGTGGTCATGAAAGAATGGAGCATGAATGTATTGCAGTGGATGAGACACAGGTGATTTCTCTGAGCTACTTCTCTTGAACATACTGACGAAACTGAAATGGATTGGTAGCGTTAACCCCAAAGATGGATGGTACGATGGACCAATGGTGATATGACCGGTGAACAGAATAACCCAACCCGACTCAGATGTGGAGTGAAACTGTCATGTTGAAGAGCGACTTGCTACCAATGAAGTTTCTTCAAGTTTTCTTCCAAATTTTCCCCAGTCATTGCTGACTAGTACCTCTTTATTTCTATCAAGCTTGAGGAGGATAACATATGCTTGTTCTATAATTCGTCCTTCGAGAAAACCCGTCACTATGTTTTAACAAGCCTAGCGACAGTGAAACTCATTCTCGTCCATTTGGACAAGTTTGCTGCTATTGATTTTAACGAGTTTAATGACAATGATAACTCGGTCCTTTTTCAATTTTAAAGAGTCTGAAAAGGGATAGAATGGAAACTCCAATAATCCTTTTTCGTCATATAATCCCTTAAGTCCAAAAAAGTATAAAATAACATGAAAGGGATGAAATTTCGATAGTTTTAATGAGCCGAACAAGAGAAGCGCTCGATCATTTTGTGTAATAATCCATCAGGTCGAAAAATATTAAAATCTAGAGGAGGGATAGCACTCTTGGTAGCTTTAACGAGTTGGAGAGGCCAATCGCTCGACAATATTTTCATATTTTACAATTCAGATGAAAATAGCTTAAAGGAGACTCGTTTTTTTAGGAACGAGTGATGATTTTGAGTAGCAGATGGTTCCAGGTAAGGTTTGGAATTTTCCAATGACAGTAGTGTCACAAGGATGGCCAACAGAATAACTCGTCGCAGATGTTCCTCAAAAGAGTAAACGATCAGATGGAGGTGTATGATCAGCTAGATCAGAGTGGAGGTGATGATGAGAACACGACCAATGCTCAAAAGTTGATGATAGTGCACTCACAATGGTTGTTTACCAGAAATTGGTTCATTTTTTAATGAGCTTAAACTATGGGGGAAACATTTTCTCATTGGTTAGGTTTAATTTTTAATGTGCTTGAACTTCACATAAAAATTGCTCATGATAATGGTCATTAATCATTTGATTCACCATTAGCACTTTGTTCTTTCAGTGGTCATACTACCTGTTCAACTGATTCATCAAATCGATTAGAAATGAAAACATATGCTTGAAAAATGAGTTAAAAAAACTAGTACCTTACTCGAATTACGTGAATAGTAATTTAAAAGTGGCTTTTACCGCTCATTTTACCATTTCATTTGAACTTGGTTTGCTGGAGCTCTAGAGGTGCTTTTCCCCCTTGATTTTCACTTGCTGATTCTGGGAGATTCTATGGATGATTCTCAGAACCGTCTGGACCAAGTAAGAGCTAAACCTGAGCCCTTTAGTTGCATTCTTTCCTTTTTGAATTCTGAGCATGTTTCCTTGCTTTGCCCTGGCCCCATCACACCCTTTCTATATCGAAAGGTGTGATACATACTAGATTGGTCATTGGCCAGTCAGTATGCATCGCTCCCAGTACACTAGTGGGGTGCGATGGGTGCAAAGATTGAAACCGTTGCAGTGTTTTTTCATGGAATTTTTGCCTGTTTTTCACCAAATCAGGACCCTAACTCTTCTCTTGTTTGTTTTCAGAGATTCATCGAAGCAAAATGGTTATTACATGGAGAGAACATGAGCATGAAGAGGAGGACATGGTTGCTTTACATGATCCGGGTACGATAACTGCATTGCGGAACTGTGGCTTGCTCAAGTTTTTTCGCATCTCTAGCATGAGGCAAAAAATCAACTTGTTGCAATATTTCCTAGATGCATAGGATCCCACCAACCAGGTGTTTCACATTAGAGGCAAATCCATCCACGTACTGTCGTGGACAACTATTTTTTGACCAGTTTATCGAGGCGTGGCGCCCCTCTCTCATTATCAGGTTCTACCCGTGGGGGAAAATCCATGAGAGATTACATTCACCGGTACTGCAGAGAGGGATCTCAGCCAAGTAGGATGACAAGATCAGCATCCGAGATGTCATTGACTAGTCCTTGAGGACCATTCTGTTCACTTTTGCCAGACTGGTTGTTAGTGCAGCTCTTCACGTGGCTAACAGGTCTTATATGCAGTACGCCTTGGAATGCCTTGAACCGAAGTTGTTCAACTAGTGTGATCTAGTACTCTCTGTGATGAAAGAACAAATGACCAAGTTGAAAAGCAGAATATCCAAGAATTTTGGCTATGGTTTTATTTTGACCGCTTTTGCCTTGGAAAAGGTCCCACTAATGCAGCCGCAATATATTTCACTTGGTTTACCTCCACCGACCGAGCCATGGATGCAGAGATGGGTTGACCTTATGGCCTGATATGGTAGTTGGTCCCAGATTTCTTTCTCTAACACCTTCTTCGAGTGGTACAACTGCTAGGAGATGGTTTATCCCGAGTGTCCATATGCTGGTATGGATTTCCGGGGTGACCCAGATTTGGTGTTGCCGACTGGTGAGCAGTGGGGTTCTATAGGTAAATTCTTCAACCATATCTCTGTTTATTACTTTTATAATGTTCCTATGCTTTCTTTGATCAAGAAAAATAAGAAATCATGCGCATGTAGGCATTGGACCAGTTTGACCATCAGTACGCCTGAGAGCACTAGTTGTCGCTCCGGCAGGAGATGCTGTTGGGAGGGCCATCCTTCGTGACCTCGATGTGGCTGAGACTCTTTCACCGCTGCAGGATCAGGTTGAGGGTATCACTCTTGGTATTTTAGACATGAGGACCGACAAGCTGCCTCTGAGGTTGCAGTGACATACCACTGGCGTGCCAAGTCGATGGACTAGGCTTTTATGCATGATTGCACAAGCGATGACTTGTTATCACCAGCATCATTAGACTATGGTGCCCCCTAGCATTTTGAGTCTTGGGTCATTTGACCGATTTTATCTTAGTTACAGAACATTATGTGTAAACCATAAACAACTATATATATATTTTTGATTTTCGGAGCTTTATTTTGGTTAAGTTACATGATCCTGATGCAAATATTGATGCAATGCTTCTTTTTATAAATTTTGTAAATGTCTATATAACACATAATTTTCCAATGAGTCTGTTAATGTGTTTAAATTTCTATAAATATGTTGATATTGAATAGAATCGAATTGTCTTTCCAAAATCCTGACCCTTAGGAACATGAGATAGATAGCTGGATTCCGTACAGAGTAGATACCAGTGAGTTGTAGAAGGACAAGTTGTGAGTCTAGCTTGACGACAAGTCGAAGTATGTCATTTGCAATGGCATCAGAGAGGAGTTCTATCAATGTGTTGTATTCAGCGATATTGTTCGTTGACCGACCAATACATACCCCTCTAAAACTCACTAACTTGCTACTGTGATCAAAGATGGCCTAGGCCACAGAAGATAGGTTCCGCGAACTATGGCTTGCTTTGTTGGCATATCTAACAAATGGTTTCAATAGGTTCGACATCTACAACAAATGTGAAAAGTGGATTACCTAAACAACTCAATTACCCTTAGCGAAAACAAAAATGTAACAGAAGCATAGGGTTTACTATGCTGAGTTAAGCATAGTAACGCTTGAGGTATAACCTGTTGCGGGGTTGTGCCAGTGGAATCCCATCATAATCCACCAAATCGTAGGCTCCTTTTTCTAATACATGTTTAACACTATAGGTACCCATCCATAAAGACTTGAACTTACCTACTCCCAACTTATCGGACTCCTGGTCATAAAGTAAGACCAGGTCACCTTTTGAGAAGACACGATGTTTGACATTTTTGTCGAATTGCACTTTGACTCATTTATTATGGGCTTCATTAGTTGAAGCTAATTCCAAGAAACGAGCCTCTTCTTTTGAAGTTCTAGGGAGAAGTTCAACTGCGAGCTTGAGAGACAAGTTTTCACAGTGAACTGGCATGATTGCTTCTAGGCCATACACCAATTGAAAAGGTGTAAACCTGGTCGCATTCCTCACCGATGTCTAGTATGCCCACAATGGCGAGTACAGGATCAGGTGCCAACTCCATTTATGGGCTCCAATCATCCTTTGTAGCATGCGCTTCAAGACCTTGTTGATTGCCTCAACTTGTCCATTAGCTTGCGGATAATACAGAGTAGAGC
Organism: Pinus taeda; assembly: GCA_000404065.3. Classification (NCBI taxonomy): domain Eukaryota; kingdom Viridiplantae; phylum Streptophyta; class Pinopsida; order Pinales; family Pinaceae; genus Pinus; species Pinus taeda. The sequence goes on along the minus strand of APFE030558599.1, from coordinate 280,648 downwards.
TATCGTGGGACAGTCCTAATTTGGCAGCGAACTCAACCATCATGTGATTACAAAAATGTGATCCATGATCTATGACTATGGCCTATGGAACGCCGAATCTAGAGACTACATGATTGAAAAAGAAGAGGGAAATCGTTTCGCCGTTGTTGTTTAGGCATCGCCTCGACCCATATGGTAAAACAGTCTACTATGACTATGATATACCCATGCCCCCTATCCGAGGTGGGGTTACATGTCATGAAATCTATGCCCCATTTGGCGAATGGCGCAACAACTACTACTCATTGTAGAGGTGCGGGTGGTATTCTGGTTTTGCGATCGAAGATTTGACGGGCATGGCAACTTCTGACTGCGGTTATGCAATCTTTGAACATTGTTGGCCAGAAGTATCCTGCTCGCAAAATATTTTGCACCATATCATAACCAGATTGATGCCCCCCACATGCGCCTGGATGACAATCATTCAGGACTTTTTCAGCCTCCTCATGGGTGAGGGATCTCCATAGAATTGTATCGATACCACGATGGTAAACCGTGTCACTGATGATCACGTAGTCTTTTTCTTGGTATCAAATCCATCGTTGTTCCGAGAATGAAGTATTAGACCTATATGTTTGGGTTTGGAGATAGATTATTATGTCTCCATACTATTGATTTCTCGAAGATATCAGAAACAAAGATTCGTCCACGATTGCTTCTTCGGATGTTGCATTGTTGGATGATGATGGAGATCACATAGTAACTCTACGAAAACCAGGGCTTTCTTTGATTTGGATTTTTTCAATTCCAGATCAAACTCTTATAAAATTTCTATCCATTTTGAATATTCCCCCCCCCCAGCAACTGTCGCGACAATATGTAATTCATGGGGTTGCAATCTAATAAAATGGTCATTTTTCTGAAGAGGACATAGTGTCAAAATCTCTGTATCGCTTGAATAGCTGCAAGAGATAGCTTTTCAATGTAGGAGAACTTCATTTATTATCATTTAAGTTTCGTATTAAATCATATATTGGATGTTCAATTCCATTGCCTTCTTGAACCAAAACCATTGCTATGGTCGTATTTGTTGCAACCAGATACAAGTTAAAGTCTTTTTTATAGTTAGGAGCATACATTAATGATGCTTTTATTAGGAATTCCTTTAAATCATCAAAGGAAGCTTACGTGACCTGATCCCAGATGAAGGGTACTTCATTTTTCAACAGACGAGTATAACCTTTAGCAAGTTTGGCGTAATTTGGAATGAACCTCCTCAAAAAGTTTGCTTTCCCTTGGAGTTTCTGTATCTAAAGAAAATTTGAAGGTGGAGGCAAATCAATAATTTCCTGAACCTTACATGGGTCAAGACGAATCCCATATTTTGAGACCACAAAGCCATGTAATTGACCATAACTGACACAAAACACACATTTGTGCGGATTAAGTCGTATCTTGTAGTGTCGGCAATGCACAAAAATTGCTCTCAAATGCTGCGGATGATCGGTCCACTTTCGTGAATGAGCCGGAAGATCGTCGAGATATGGTTGAATGATGTTCTTGATGTCATTGAAAACATAATTTATTTCTCTCTAAAAAGTTGCCCCTGTGTTCTTTAAAGCAAAGGGTAGCTGCAATATGCGAATGTGTCCCACGGACAAATAAATGCAGTCTTTGACTGGTCCCGTGGGTGGATATTTATTTGATTATACCCGGAAAATCCATCCATAAATGAAAAGATTTCACATCCGGCGCATTCATCAATTATTTGGTCAATGAAGGGTGTAGGGTAGTTTTCTTTCAGACAAGCTTGATTTACATCCCTATAATCGATGCACACTCTAATCATTCCTTGTTTTTTCATTACAGGAACAATATTCGATACCCAATCGGTTGGAGGAACCGGGTAAATAAAAATAGCATGGAGGAGTTTTTCAACTTCCACCTTAATGGCAGCGGCTTTCTTGGGGTGCACCTGCCGGAGCCGTTGTCGTGCCGGTTTGAAATTTGGATACATCTTAATTTCATGTTCAACTATGCTCGAATCAATGCCTGGAATTTCCTCATATGATGAAGCAAATACATCTCTAAACTCGTGAAAAAGAGTGTAATATACTTCTAGTTCTGCAGGAGAACAAGATTTGCCAACATGAATATTCTCTACAACATTTGTTTTGGTCGAGATATTTATGGCGATAGACTCTTCAATATTGGACAGGTTTCACTCAGAATCCATTGCATCTACAGTATTTGATAGAAATTCAAAACTTAGGGATGATCAAGGTCACTGGAATTATCCTCCTTGAAATTCTGAAGATGGGAATGATGGTGGTAATCTTCCCATGGTGCCTCATCAATCATCATTGACTGAACGATTCCTTCATCTGTAGAATGCACTTGTGACCAAGGATCTGAAGGGGTTCCATATTCTTTAGACCTATCTATCCATACACTTGATGAGCATTGATTTGGGTTTGCCTCCCATGCAAAAAACATTGATTGCTACAATATTTCTATTGGGCTTGGAGGTAACACCCGCAGACGATCCATTTTAAAACCATTTTTAGACATCTTTTGAATAGAAGATATCATATTGCAGGTTCCCACCATTGCCACTTCCACCAAATTGGTTGGAGGTGGTAGGGAAAAGGTCCCCATTAGTGTAGGGTCTTTTAGTAGGCCTACTCCGATATTTTGAAGCGAATGAGGGCTTCCATGGATCATCGGAAAGCTTCCCTTAACTTGTGAACTGTTGGGGAGAAATGTTTGTTGGTAAACGATCATAATTCCTCCTTAGAAGGGAAATGCAACCTTCGTGAAGTACGTCGACACAACGAAAGCCATAGCATATATCCAGGGCCTTCCCAGTAGGATGTTGTAATCGAGGTTTCCGTCGATAACTTCAACATCAATTTCTATTGTTTTTCCCCCCAGTTCGACTTGGAAGTTACTCAATATCCCATATGGGGTGTATGTTCATCCATCAAATGCTTTTAATGTCGTTGACGATCATGACAAGGGTGGAGATCCTAATGTTTTCCAGGAACTCATCGACATAATACATGTAGATGCCCTCAAATCAATAATTGTTCAATGAATAGTTTTGTTGAGGGCTTTCACTTGAATAAGGAAATCTAGTTGAGTTGGTAACTAAGGGTCATATCCTTTGTTATTAAAGGCCACAAGATTGGAATCCATTGGGGCAATCCCACCTATTGCTGACAATAAAGCTTGCTTTTGTGAGAGACAATTTTGTAGTACCTCAAGTGTCGACATAGCAGACTGTGATTGGGCCAGATCCTCCACTATATTATAATGTTGTGCTGCTCTGGCATGAGGATTAAACATCGATTTGTGTACTACTCCCTTTGGCGGTTTTATCGTTAGTTCAGGAGTGATGGGTGGCACAACTTTGGTTGAAGTTGTTGTTGAACTACTAGGTTGATCATTGTCCTTATTGTTTGACATGTGTGGATTCTCGTAATCTTTATTCCTTGTCGATATCAAACCATCATTTAGTTACTTTGAACCTGACAACATTAGCACTTGGGATGGGGGAGCATTGTTGCTAGAAACCAGATTTGTTCCTGGGTTTGGAAATAGATCATTCAATACTACCGAGGTTTTTGAACTCTTGAAGAATTTTCTTAGCTCAGCTTTGTATGGACACTCTCTTGTCTAATGATTCTCATCACATATAAAGCATGGATGACTTGGTTTCCTATCTCCAGAAGGGTTTGCAGAATATTTTTCAGGAGATGGCTCCTCCTATTTCTTCTTCCTCCCTTTCTTTTTCTTCTTGCCTCCACGTTGCTTGGTTTCTTTACGTTTGTCAATTGACACGCCATTTACTTCCGAGGAGAGAAGTTCTTCATTTCCATTTTGACTTGAAACCGTACAGGCATTATTTGACATAGCCTTTATGGCTTTTGTGCTAGTCGCACCTATCACGCCATCACTGGAACGAGAGTCTTTGTTTGATATAGGGGGGAGGAACAGAAAATTGTGGTCTAGAAGCATCAAGAATTTTATCATAGAGTGTGCTAGACTGTGTATCTATCAAGTCTAGATATTGTGCATGAGCAATAACTTGCTCTTCAATGACGACTTCTCCCTTTGCCACAACTTCCGTAATAGAAGGTAACAATGAATTAATAAACTATTCAGCCGAAAGCTAATCAGGAACATATGTTTTTACCATTCTACGATGACGTCGCCACTCATGAATATGATCGAATATGTGAGTGGCCGTCATTTTTTTGAAATTGGTAAGCAGCTTTGTTCCCATTTCGTACCTTATGGGTAACTAAAAATGGGTTTAAAAGGTTGTGGCTAGGGTACTGAAGTTGTCAAACGAATCTCTAGGCAATTCGATATACCATTTTGCTGTCGGACCAGTTAACGTTCGTTGAAAAAGGTGAAGCCTAATCAAATCATCGTTGAGATTGTTTGATGAACACCACAGATGAAAAGTCATCACATGATTCGACGGGTCTTCACCCAGATTTCCATTAAATTTAGGAATACCTGACAGACGTTTATGAGGAATCGCTGGCCACCAAGGGGCATAAGCAATTGGATCATTCGTTAGTCGATTCAGATCCAGTAACTCTAAAGTTGCCACAAAAGGCAACTATTGATTCAGGCTCGGCGAAGCATACCCAAGATAAGATGGGATCGCCTGAGTAGTTGGTCTTTGCATACCAGCATAATGAATTTGATGTTGGTAACTTTGGTAAGGTTGCTGGGCATAACCATTATGATATGATTGATGTTGACTGTTTTGAATATACGGTTGCCCATTACTTGCAAAGACTTGTTGCTCAGATCCTTGGTAAGCTTGTTGGAATTGCAGTTGTTGGTATTGTACCAGCCATGGTTGTGAATCCATGAGCTGTTGCCCAGTACTGACTGTTTGACCAAGATGTGGGGCGATGGTCCCCATTTGAACCCGGGTCACTCCATTAGTTGGTAATTGTGGTTGCATCATAGGGACAAGAGGTTGTTGTATTACGACCTGAGAAACCTGAGGTTGGCATGCAATAGGCAACGCTTGTACTTGTGACACCGTCACAATAGCCGGTGTAGTGGGGATATTTGACACAGGTAAACTTTGTTGCATCGAGTATACAGTTCTTGGTTGTTGAGGTAGTGTCAATACCCAACCGTTAGATGTAATTCCAGCATAACCTAAATTATGTTGTGAATTCTTGTATGGTTGTTCTCTCGAAGAAGACAATGAAAGGGTATACTTCCCTCCATATGGTGGTAACCTAGTGCTCAAAGGAATGATTTGCTTTTCGGGACCGGATTACCCAACTTGACACTACGAAGCATCAATTTGTTGGGACTCAACATAAGAGATTCTAGATATTATTCCAGATGAACAAATGGGAACAATCCATATTGTTGAAACCGCCCCTAGATGGACTCCATCCAGTGATTGAGAGCTAGTTGGGACAGATGGAACATTGTCGGAGTAGCAGCAGGAAGTTCTACTACTTCTATGTTTGATGACACAGTCCTAGATGTCGACGGTTGTTCAGACATATTTAGTCTATCCAAAAGATTCCTTAGTGATTCCTCAGGAAACTCCAATGGCAGGAGACTAACTTCCGATGAAGAAGGATATAGGGTGATCCCAGCTCCAAATCGCGATGGAGCGTTAGATGGAGGATCCTCCAGAATCTCTTCTATTGCAATCAATCCAGGCAGAAGAGGTAGACCGTCACGTCCGTAAAATATTTCTGGTGCCAAAGAAGGGATAGGTTCTACGGCGATTGATGTTTGGGGAGTAACACCTTCCGAATTAGCTATAGATGGAGCCGGTTTGGCAATAGAAGTGTTTACCGTCACACTAGGATCAGTTGTAATGTCCTTTCATGGCTGCAGAATTTCTTCTGTAGAGGCAGGGATACCAGAAATGGTCAGAGTAACTAGAGTCACTGAGGATGTCGGAGTACTTGCTCCAACCAACCTAGGGGACTTTGATCTGGTCAAATGAGTTTGCTTTGTCCGGAATAGTTTCATTTCTGGAATCAACGATGGTCTACTCATAAGCCTCCGTGAAGAACGGGGTTTTGATTGACTTTCTTCCACGATTGCAGATTACTTGATCAAATCAAAATAATAGGGGAAAATTCTTACAAATTAAATGAATTTTAGACACTTTGACGCAACTTGTTTTTTCAACTTTTAAGAGTCGAGAAAAAAAAAAGGATGACTCTAGTCGCCTTCGATTTTTAATGAGTCTGAAGTGACAAGTGCTCAGATGGACCTTTTCCTTTAAGGAGTCTAAAAAGGAACAAAAGGGACTACTCTAGAAGTCTAGATAGAGGGATTACTAAATTAATCGCAAAACTGCACAATACTTTTGACGGTATGGCAGTCAATCTTCCTGAATGCTGTGTTCAGTGCATTGCGATTGATAGGGCGGTAGTCATGGCTTCCTAAGGATAAAGGATATAGCCTATTGTGGTCTCCAAATATATACTCAACGGCATGTGGCAGCACAAGTCCATACTGGCACTTGCCGTCTCAAAGAGGAGTAATCACCCAACCAACAATGAAAGCGACAGTTACTAGGCTTTACAACGTCGGAATACATCTCTAGCCTAGACTTCTAAATGTTGTGTGTTAGGTTCCAAAGTATTTTTATGCTCATTGAATTTTTCTTTCAAGTTCACCGCGCGATGTAGATATATAATTCCTAAAATACAATCTAAGATGATAATCAATCATTTAATATTCTTTCTGCAATGAAAATCCTAGCTACTAAGGAAAGAGAAATGAGATTCTTTCAACATAGAGCACAAAGCACAGAGTATATTTACTGTCCTAAATCAAACCAACAAGCAGTCTAAATGCAAATGCACATGCATGTATTTGTTTTCAGCCTTCTTAATGTGTGAATGACAAAAAGAATTCTAAGTACAAATCTAAATTATCTTTTCAAAGCAACAGTACCAACAATTTTTCTTCAAAATATGAAAGCAAGATAATGATGATACTTTGCGATTTTGAATTGAAAACTGCATTTGACACTTGAAAAACTACTAATTCAAATCAACTACAAGAGTAACAGTATAATCGACCGTCGACAACAATAGGATTCTTTTCTACGACTGAAAACGACACTTGGGACACTTCCAAATCAAGAAACAACAGTTCGATTATGCTACTTCTTTGTAAAAGAGAACTATAAATGGTGCACAATACACAAAACATTTACAGTTATTCGCACAATGGAGGTGGAATGATGGAAAGCAAGGGGGTCTCCATAGAGGCGTACTGATCATAGACAACAAAACTCCTAAATAGAGCTGAAGAGAGTGAACAAACAACCAAAATCTGGAGGCAGAAGAGGTCTTGTCTGATCAGCGCACCTGTAACATAGGGAAACTGCAATGCAACGCACCTACTGCACACGGGAGGTGTGATTCATCCAGATTCCCAAGAGTAAAAGGTGTGATTGTCTAGGGGCGAGACTTAAATTTGATTCTTAGTCATAGTTTGCAACTCAATTCAGGGATTTAGGCCGTGCAAATGATGTTCAGTAAATATAAATCAGAGGGGTTGATCTAATGAGGCTACTAGAGCCACCACCAGGGAAATTAGAATGTTCAAAAATCGATTGTTTAGTTTATAAACAAAACCCGGAGATAGACTGAAGCAGCATTGATCTACTTTGCACTTGCATAGCAAATGCAGTTCGAAGGCTAGCTAGCTTGACTTTAGGCTCCGTCTGTAATTTTATAAAACAAACAAATATAAATCAGAAAACAATCTATTCGATCTCTACTGGAGTCGCCATTTTGTTATCGGGAAATCTAGTGTCCACTCGGAGCTACTAGTCCCACTAAGACTGGTAGCCATCTTAGAAAGAAACAAACTAAAACTACTTTCACTTTCCTTTATGAGAAGTAGATAAAAGGGGAACAAAGGACACCAACCTCAGTCTTGTGCTTGGTTCCTTGCTTGGTTCCTCTCCCTTCTGACATATCCTTGCTCTTCTTCCTTCGTCTACCCAGCTTGAAAGAGAACCTATGGAATCAAAGAAGCATAATACAATCGAAGAACAGAGATCTACAATCGTAAACAATATAGGACCAGATATATATTGACCACATAAATGCATATATCATCAAACATACAAGAATGTAGAGGAAAACTTGAATAGCTTTATTAATATCAAGAATAGAAAAGAGGATTACAATCAATTTTTCTGACCCAACATCATCCTCTCAACATGAAAGCCCTTCTTCACGTCATGAAAATCTTAGATCACCCAACACTATGATGTTGCACCAGGAAACCAACAGCACTTCCTTACAAGATACAAGATTCCTGCCTGTTGGATCTCTGTGATGAGGGATCCATATATAGATGATTATAGGGGGGTGATTTAGCTTCTGGGATTTTGAATAGTGTTCTCTCTCTGATAGTTCTTGATTCCACTTGGAGATTGATGATCTCTTACTCATCCCTGGGCGAATTCAGAGAGGCAAGTGTCATAGGAGAAGTTTATGGAATATTCCATGATCATCCACCTTGCAAACTGTCTCTGCCATTTGTCTATTCTCACCCATCGAACCCTACAAAAGGGATTTCCAGTATGCATCACACCCTTTACACTAAGCAGGTGAGATGCATCGTACCCTCTGCATTGGGCATTCTGTATGGTCCAGTTTTGACCAGTTCTGAGCAGTTTTCTGTGGAGAACTTCTGGGAGATGATGTAATCAGTTGACCTTGTTCCTTTAGGGTATGAAGCAACACTTTTAGGGACTTAGAAGCCCCTAGTTTATGGACATGTATGATTGGGGTTGTAGTGCCCAAAAATGTCTATAACACAGCCACGTACACATGCCTTCCTCCTAGCAACTAGAGGCCTCTAATCGCATGGATGGGCCTCCCTCCCAACGACCAGCGTAGGGTATAGGGAATAATGAAATGCGTCTCAGCCCAAACCTCTTCCAAACATCTAGAACTCATTCCACAACTATTCCAGCACTTACACCTTCAATGAAAAGTCCTACAAATGACATAGTTATCTCCACACTCCCAAGCAAAGCTACTCCACAACCTTCAAATCCACATGCACATAATCCAATACCATCTAGTGGAACCAATCAATCCTACTTTCGACAATATGGCATACAACTACAACCAATCATGCTCAATACTTGTACCAAATAACCATATGCATAAGCAATCATCTAAAACTCAACATCTGTAACACACACCAACAACATTGTAACACACACCAATGCTAACAATCATCTAGCTATTGTAATAACTAGTTCACTTCCAACTCAAATTCATAACTTGGATTATATCAATGTCAACCATTAAAAACAACATTAATGCCAACAATCTACATCTTTGGAATTGATGGCAACTCCAACTAATCAAAACAACTGATAATGACCTTTGAAGATTGATAACTTTTATTACTCCTCCTTTAACATCAATGATAAAGGGATAAAATAAACAATGATAACCATAGCTGAACAGACAATACTCCCCCTAAGCACTAGATAGATCTTATAGAAATATATCAACAAGCAACAAACTCTCTTTCTCCCCATAATAGCATGACAATAAGTGGGACCAGTAATAACTCAATCAAATACTCTCTCTGCTGAAGCAGCAACAACAATCTCTGCATGTAATGGAAGTAGTAGAAAATATGATCACCAACACATAGAGCCAACAAAAACAACAAACTTAAACAGTAGCTTCATTGACACCAAAAACACCATTAGGCCATCTCAAACAACATCACCATACTATAACCATCAATAGAGAAGCATTATCTCTCCTAACTCATTGAGCAATAGCACCATTCTGTAATCAACCATATTATCCTTAAAAAAATATAGTAGTAGCACATACATAGACAAGGCCAAAGAAGAAATCATGACCATCCATACTCCCTCAGGTAGAAACACAACAACTATATCTTCTTAGAAAACGCACTAGACAAACTCCCTCTCAGCATCATCATCATCAACAACCTATAAAGAAAGCCTTCTTGCTGAAAGTTACACCTCATGGACGAAAAGACCGACTCTTAACCAAAGGGCTTGAACATAAATTACAGGGCTTCATATATATCTTGCATGGTTGTAGAAATCAACTGACACCAAAGACTCCAAGGACTCAATATTTACATCTTTCACCTAATGCAATGGAGGCATTAAAACCAAATACAGATTTGTGCTAATGTGTGCTTACATGGTTGAAGAATTATTATCATGAAAATGACCAACATAATTCACACACACTTTTATAGGACTACATCATCAAATAAGGGACTATGACAATGACATCCAAGATCACATACACTTTGACTGAACATGCCTCAAATCCATTACAATCTCCAGTAGAATGGATAGTATTCTTAGCTTTCGTATTAGAAAATACAAGGATAGAGCATGATAAGACTCGTCATTTTCATCATTACAAGGATTCATAATAAATAAAAAGCATGTACAAAAATCTAACAATCATATATCTCGTGTACTAACTAGTGCACATCGAGCACAAAGTCATAACTAGGTTGAGTCTTGACATCAATGCCAACCATCAAGCACAACACCAATGCCAACAATCTCCCCCTTCTTCATTGATGACAACTCGAGCTAATCAAAACAACCGATACTAACCTTAGAAAATTGATATCCCTGATCACTCCTCCTTTAAAATAAATGGGAAAGGGATAGACTCATCAATGGTAACCATAGGTGAATAGACAATACTCCTCCCAGACACTAGCTAAATCTAATCTCAATATATCAAAAAGTTGAAAACTCTCTCGCTCCCCATTGGATCATGAAAGAAAGCGGGAGACCCAATAACTGTGTCAAATACTCTCTCTCCTAGATGAACAACAAAAATCTCTCCATGTCATGGCCGTAGTAGAAAATATGTTCACCAACACGTAAAACCAACAACAAGAAATAACTCAAACAATAGCTCCATCAACACCAACATCACTATCAGGCCAAATCAAACAAGATCACCATACCATAACTATAAGTAGAGAAACATTATCTCTCCTAAGTTCTTGAATGTTTATGTTTCTAAAATGTTGATGCCACATACATTGTTGTGAGAAATTTTGGATACTGATATCAAATGCTTCGTTTAGAATTATGGATTCCATTGAAATAAATACTAAGTTTGTAAGGACAAAATATTATTGTTGCTATAATGATTATGAGAAAGTAAAGTTACTTGGTTTAAAGAGACCAAGTATAATCATTGAATAAGTCTTCCTTCGATTTATTGATGAATATGATAAAGCTCATCTCCCATGTAAAGAGCATATCAATTCTAGGGTTTTGGTATGTGGATACAACAATAGGAAATATTGGGTTTGAAAACCCTAGATATTTAAAATGGCTTGCATAAGAAATCTTTAGGGTTTGTAGAAAAAACCCTAAGAGTTAAATTAATGTTTTCACTAAAAGAAGAAACTATAACTCTATTAAGGAAGGTAAACAATCATGTTTATGGTGAGGATGAGGCCAATACAGTTACAAGATGGATGGAACAAGGCTAATATCTAGAGGGAGCTTACGTTTCCCTATAACTCTCAAAATATAACTATTGTATATTTCTCCTCTTTTATTATTATTGTTGCTACATTGTTTGAGTGAGTCCCTTGCCTTTGTAACCTTTGCTTACTTGTAACTAATCTTCCATGGTCTCCTAGTGAGGAGTGTAGCGTGTTAAATGATGTTAATTCTCTATTAGTAGATAGAAGAAGTGCAAGAGAAAATCAAAGCATGTGACAAGAGGACATTCTAGAATCATGGCTCATATCGAGAGATATTGTACTAGATGAGATCTGAGTTCAAAGGGAGTAGGAAGATCAATAAATTTGAAGTATACCTAGAATGTGTTGAAGGGAAGAAAGTGGTAACTTCCAAATGGATCTATCTACAAGATCGTGCATGCAACAAATGGAAACATACACAAGTACAAAGTGAAAATTGATAATAGAACATTCTCCTAGAAAGAGGGAGAGGATAATGACAATAAATTTTAACCAATTGTAAGTTACACTTGATTTAGAACTATTGATTTGTAAATTTCACCAAGTGGATGCAAATATAGTTTCTCGAAATGAAGTAATTAAGGAGGAAGAAGTGTACATAGAGCTTCCTCAAAGCTCTTAGATACATGAGAATAAGTCTCATGATTGAAGAAGGGTTTGTACAATCATGAGTAGATATGCTGAGCTTGGGATTTGACTGATGGATGAAGATTAATCATATTTGATTCATCTCTTATGAAAGAAGAAGTACTCGTGTGATAGAGAGAGCAGTTGTAAATGCTTTCTTTAGCTTTAAAGGGAGTGGACCTCTACATTTGAGATGATGGATTGGCGTTGACAATGTCAAGCTAGATAGCTGAAACAAAATAGTGGTAGAGTCAGGAACCAAAATTACCACAACTGGATATGTATTAGTGTGAGAAGGAGCACCCAGTCACAGTGACAAAGAATCAACTATTGTGATATACCTAGTAAAAGGGTTGGTGTACCAATATGGTACAATTAGTTATGGAAAAATTAGTTATGATTTGATATTTGTCTCAAACAGTGATGTACAGTTGCAGATTGGGGTTAGGAAGAGTGAGTTAAAGAAAGAAAGAGTTCATTCTTTACGATTCTTCATTTCTCTAGCAAAGTTTATACTACAAAGGTTATTAACATGGATACAATTTATGTTTAACCAAGTGATGTAGAAATGTGGTTATTTTTCTATGGATGTGTTTAATTTTGTTCACATGGAATTTTGGAATGAAGATTCCAAATGTTTGATGATGATCTAACAGTGTGGGTTAAATGGTGGTGGTTAGGGAACCACCTATCACCGTCAAACTCACTCTCTAGGCCATTTGTAGATAACTCAAGGGCGAAGAGAATACTCTACAATGCAATAGCGTTTGGGTAGTTTTCCTTCTAGGGTTTTGTTGTTGCGAGGTTCAAAATTACTCCTCTCTCATTGGAATATGGTCATGTTCTTCCTGCATGTCTTATTGACAACCTGCTTATGGGATTTTATTCCTACGCAGCTTAAGCATTTTACCAAATACATGTAAGACTATACTTACAAAGGGATAAAAAAATTTACTCATAGTTTATTTGCCTACTATAGGTTCTTTTCCCTCATTTTGTACTTCATTTCCATTGCACATTAGCTCATAGACGTTTCTGGAAAGAACTCTTGGAGTAGTTAAAATGAATTCTCCTGATATTATCTACCCATAATATTATTTCTAGCAATATATCAACCCCATTTGGGGTTTGACTTTATCTCGGGTTAGTTAAGCTGGCTCAAGATTTTTTCAAGATTATATGAGAGGGTTTTCTTTCATTCTTTCCTCTATAGGTTGGATTTCATTCAAATTGTATGAGCATTATAGGTGGTCTATTAAATTAGGGCTTCCTAGTTAATTATTTTATAAAGGTACTACGTTCTCCTAGAATCGCTCAACACTTATTCTTTTAAATTTTGTGTTGTGAATAGAGTGTTGGCATTATGATGCATGTGTTGTACTTGATGGAAACCCTCTCATAGAAGATCATCTCACTTGTATACATTCAGATGAATCTACAAATATCAGATGTGATAGAGTGCATGGGTTACCGGACAGCAGAAAGGGATCAGATGACAGTTCACAAGTAATCTTTCCCACCAAGTCCAAAGGGGGAGATTGTTGGCATTATGGCTAAAGTGTTGTCCTTGATGGCAACCCATTCAGGTGATAGATCATAGTACTTCAAGTCAGCAGCAAAGATT
>APFE030558599.1:169967-254731 GCA_000404065.3 Pinus taeda | reverse complement strand
TATGGTCAGATTCATTTCTTCTTTATCTAGGCTTTGTTCCTGGAGTATATCCTCTTCCTTTGACCTTTCTTGCTCCTTTTCTTCTTCCTCTTCACAATTTATGTAGAATAATTTCGTCTCATCATACTTATGACCTTTAGTATATTTGCTATCACAACAGTAACAAAGTCGTTTTGCTCTTTTTTCTTCCAATTGTTGTGGTGTCAACCTTATAGGTTGTGGAAGACTAGGGGCAACAACACTTCCATCTTTATAGTTGTGAGTGGTATGCTTCCTGGTTGCCATTATTTTGCTTTCCATTTTTCTTGCTAACCTCAATGCCTTCTCTAATGAATCAGGTTCCCAAAGGCGAACATCATGTTGGATATTATCCTTTAAAGGCCCTATGAACACATCAATCTTATGCTCCTTTGGAATATCTTTTACCCTTCTGTTCAATTTTTGGAACTCCTCAATGTGCTCCATTATTGAACCCTTTTGTTTGAGACTTATCAATTGGCTAAAAATAGTGTTACTTTTTGTATCCTCATAATGTGCCATCAATTCTTCCGTAAAAATTGCCCAAGTGATAAATTGTTTATGATAGAAAAGCCATTGATACCATACAAACTTATTTGGTTCCAAATATAAAGTTGCCATACGTACCTTTTGTGTGTTTTGCACATTATTGAGATCGGAAAATTGCTCCATCTGTAATATCCATGTTACGGGATCCTTGCCATCAAACTTCCTCATATCGATTTTTGGAATATGATGGGTCTTCGATCCAACATTAGAGTCTATGGATTCATTATTAACATTTATTTTGTTCTCATCATGAGTTTCCTTTACTACCCTTTCATCATTAGTGCCATTTCTTGTAGCAACTTATTCATATTCATCTTCAATTCTTCCATCTTATCATCCATGCCATCCATTTGAGCATCCATGCCATTCATCTTAGCTTCCATGTTGTCCATCTTAGCTTCTATGCCTTTCTTTAAACAATCCATCTTAGCTTCTACACCTTTCTTTAAAACGTCCATCTTAGCTTCTACATATTTCATCTTAGATTCTGTTACTTTTTGTGCAAGTGACACTTGTTGCACTTGGTCTCGTAATTTTGATATATCATGTTGCATTTCTCCTCTTCTTCATGAGTCATACTAAAGCTTTCAGGTTGCTTACTAAGTGTTTGCATTTTCTTTCATAGGGGCATCAATTACCGATAATAATACTTTACTATGCCCTTTGAATTCCTTCAAACTAATTTTTCAAACCAAGCTTATGCAAAAATTTAAAAAAACTACACACCTTTTTTCACTTTGTAGGAGCTTGATAATGAATCTGATGTATCTCTGTAATTTTGGATCATAGAGTTATAAAATTGTGACCTGTAGTAGCCGTTTGTGTCCTCTTTCCAATGCCACCAGTTTGATCCAAATTAGATTCTCCAAGAAAGAGTTATGCACAATCTCCCAAGATGACCTGATTATAGACCTTTCCAGAAGAGCAAACTTGTATGAAGTACCATGTGTCACTGTTTCAACCTTTGGCACTGAAAAATATATAAAAGAAACTACAGTCCATCCTCTTTCTGTACCTTCTTACAAAATTTGAAAAATTTATGACGATTTTCCCCAGGTCACCTGTTTGGAATGTAATTCAGGAGTCTGCAAAAAGACCAACTTCCTCAGATCATATCTCCGCAAATATAGCGCGAAAAGATCTAAAATTTGGACCAGAGGTTCAATGTGATTTCGTCTCAAATGGTTTTCTTCTGAAACGTCGTAGAAAAAAAGTTATAGTGAAAATGCCACGATGACTTATTTGGAGCAACAAAACCCTCGAATCCAAAGCTCTAATACCAAATGTTATGAAACCAGCTCACAAAAAGATAGAAAAGAGAGATTAACGCCTTAGAATTCAGCCTCTTCGAGGGGGCAACCTCCTTTACATTACATAAATGACAATTCTTGGATGATTCAAATGACAAAACCTCATTTCTATATATAGGAGTTTAAGGAGTCATAATATAACCCAGCCGACCTAACAATAATGATATAAAGTCACAAAAATAACAATAGAGGGATTCTATGGGGCACAATAATAAAAATATGGGGACAATAGGGGCACAAAAATATTAATAAGGGATACAACTATAATAGTAATGGGGTAATCACTAGTATTATAGGGACCTAGCATCTTTTGTGACTCGAAACCTTAAACATCACCTTGCATTTCCGTGGCATTTCCTTACACTTTACTACTTTTCTTGTTGTCCTATACATTTAACCCCATCTCATTTATCAAAGGTGATTATCACTATTTTTATGTGTTTTCTTTCTAAATTGGTTTGCATTTCAGTAAATTCACTTATCTAATCGTTGTGATATTTGCAGCCCTCTTTTGCCTAAGTCTTAGGGTGGATGATCACTAGTTAATGAATCAAGCCTCACACCACAATCTTTCGAAATGAGCCATCTTGGATAGCTATAGGAAGGATGGATGCAGTGTTGAGTTTATATGTCATATTGGATAATGCGACTACGGCCTACACAGGCAAACTAGTTTTTATTTTGTTATCCTTTTATATATCATTTGAGTTTTATTTAGAATGACACTATTCGTAGTTTTGTCTACTATTATTTTTGTAAAATGACCAACCACTTAGTTATTACGTTTTCGCTTACTCTTCAGAATGGATTGGGTGAATGAATAATATATTTTATTTTAACTAGCCGAAGAAATTGAAACCACCCTCCTACCACATCTACCCAATTAACTATCCAACCGAGGTAAACATGTGACAAGAGGCTATTATGATTAGATTCAACCTCTTATGTGACCTTAAGGAAGTGGATTCGATGGAAACACAACATATAGACCTTCCACATCCATTACAAGACTCCTAGGAACCATTCCAACCACTCAAGTAGCTAGCCCCTAGGTCCCACTAAAGTTTTTGACCACTTGACCTCTGGACGTTGTCATGTTATAAGCCTACCAACATCCAAGAGGCTCTGGACTCTCTCATGACAAGGCATGCCAACATCCAGGGACTATTTTTCTCACTGTTGTGTTAGCACCCCCGAGATTTGAACCACTTTTTCAATCCCAAAGCCCAGGGAAAAAAGGTCACTACCTAGAATTGAATGACACCTTCATAATAGTAAAATAACAAGGAAACAATGATGCAAAAGTAAATACTTGAACAAGCCCTTAATCAAACCCAGACTAGCCATGACATGAATTTCATCAAGCATATCACAAATATGTAATCTACAAGTGTAAACAATAGATTTAAGCATAGGGGTCTCATACTTATCTGAGAATCGCTATAAATCATTTTTCCCTTATATCAATTGTTGCATTATCATCTATTAGGTCATAAATACATTGTCTTTTCATTTACAAGTAAAAATATGATGAGAGCCATACATAGCCATTGTCATAAAACTCATACATAACCAACATAATAGCAACATAAATACCAATGAAATCACAACCATCTGTTCGACATATAAACCATTATAATACTCATAGAAATATAGGGAGAAATAACCTCATATTGATGATGCAAAACCAAACCCATGATGAGACTACCACATTCCACCCGACCATAGAATGGCTGAGCCAAATCACTCTTCATCCATTCACCCCAGTGCCATATTCCAAGCATGAATGTGGGACTCAAACCAAAAGAACCAACCAAGGCTGAACGACCTCACCCTCATCAATAGAAACCGGGCTTTATTGTAATCCATCCCGAATCACTAGGCCAACACAATGAACATGTAATAACAGGCTTTACCAAGATCTCCACCCGATCACTAGACTAAACAAGCATGGATGCCACCAGATTTCTCCACTTACACCATGAGGAATTTTCATATCTCCTAGTCTCTCAGAATTTACCACAATCCACACCGGATCACTATGCCTTAAATCAAGACCCTAATCTCTTAGGTTTTAGTGTAATCCACACCCGATCACTAGGCCCCAAACTAAGACCCACTCTCTAGACTTTACCACATATCCCAACCCGGGATTACTAGGCCCAATGGAGATAAATCCACCTCTTGGCTTTATTGAATATCCCGCCATTAACCGACAAGGACTCCTAGGCCCATCGAGGAACACAATCCTAGCTTTACTACAACCCACAGTTTGTCTTAGGGGTTACTAGGCTAGTGTATTTATCGTGATCCACAGTCTGGTTCAGGGACCACTTGGCCATTTGTTCTATCATTTGGAGATCCACCTCACTCAACTTCGAATCCATCTGGAAATCTAGCTCAACCAAAACATGAGAACCCCATCACACCATGGCTATCCAGAAACGGAAAGGCTACGCTAAAAACATTGTCACACCTAGAAAACCTCATGCCATGATAGAAAATAACCACATAAAATACCATGCATGCCAATATAGCAAGGAAAACACACATGCAAATTGATACCTACAAAGAATATTGTTGTAGTTGTTTAACCTACTCTTCCTTGCTTGCTCCTTCCTTCCTCTTGCCTTCTTTTCCTTTCCTAATCCAATGCCAAAGTGCTCCAAGAAAACTCTAAGTGTCCAAGAGTATGAGAGAGAGATAATAATTAGAGAGCTCCAAAACTAAACTAGCCGAGCTTGGTAACTAATCCTCAGAAGCCTTTTTATCAATGAGGCCTCTATTTTCTTCGTTTTCTATTATTTTCCTTCAATTTCCTCCCCACGTGCAACCTGTGACCTTTCACCTTCCTTTTCTCCTAATTTCCTTTATTTTCATAAATAAAATGCCAATAAATGTCTCATGCCTTTCCAAAGCCTTTGCCAATTTCCTCTAGCCATAATAAATGAAATGAACACCCACTAGTATGTCTTGCCCATGATTCAGCTTGGAATACATGTCCCATCAACTGTGGTATTATATTTTTTTACAAGGATTTTTAACAAGGGTTGTTACAGAACCCTCCCCCTTGGGGGAACTTCGTCCTTGGTGTTCAATGACACCTATAACCAAAAGATTGCTGAAAAAAAATAAATAAATAAATAAATAACCATGGAGCTTTATAACACAGCTCATTGCAGTATTTACAATGACCATCTACTAAAACATGACAAACATACTGTTTACTAGAGCTATATAACACAACTCATTATGATATTTAAAATAAAAACCACATATACTTATACACATTTTCTTCACCCAACAAATAGTCATATTGTTTGTGGAGCTTTATAATCTAGCTCAATACATTATTTACAATAATATACACACATACACATTTTCTCAACCAAAAAATAAAATGATACGATGTCTACATCCACAACAAGGGAATCCAGAGGCTCACACCACCCTCAAAAAGAGTACCAGGATTCACCTCCTTCCAAGGAGTCTAGAATCCACTGTCAAAGTCAAAGTTGCATCCAATTTCTAGCACTATAATCCTGCGCCACTTGTCCTCTTAGTGAACAGTTACCAAATCATTGTTCTAGGGTGCACTCCCAATGTGCATCTAATTCCATCTGGTAATGCTAATTACCAAAACAAATCCATCCCTGACCTTCCCTTCTCTGCTACACAGTCCCTCAAGAAATCTAGTCACCCCCTTTTATGTAGTCACTCACCTTCCAAGTTCCCCGACATCCCCTATCCTAAGCGATCCATCCCTTGGCAAGGCTTACTTGCATTGGAAGATCAAACAACCAAGGCATATACCTACCTCAAAACCAGCATACTGGTCATAGCATCCTCATGGAAATCAATGGACACTATTGGGTACCAGTGTCCCAAAATGGCCCTGCCCCTAAAGTGTTTTACCAGCATATTGTTTCTTTTCCTAATTTATTTTGCTATTGTTGCTAATTCTTGCAGTCAGTTTCAACCACCCAACCGGGCGTTTCCGTGCTTCCTATACCAAGCACATAATTTCCATTAGATTTAAAATAAATTGAAATATATTCACACCATACCTCATTGGTAGCTCATCAATAAGGTAAATTGGCAATTATGTTTGTTTCTTGTCATAACAAACCAAACTAACATCTCTAACCAAATCATCATGTATAAACATATCACATCAGGTTAATTCAAAACAAAACCATCATAGATCAAAATCATAAATCACATGTTGTCTTGCAATTGAACACATCCACGCCATCTGTCAAGGGACTCCAATTCCTTTGAAAAATCTAGCTATAACTAAACACCAACTGTTATTCTTGTCAAATACATGTCCATGAATATAGCACATACCCACATAATGTCAGATGAAATCAAGGTTAATAAGACTTTTGGCATGCAAATCACTCATTCATTTGGAATTAGGATTTCCAAACATAGCCAAATGAATTCTTGCCCAATTCCTTTTGTTTACCTTTTTACCTTGTTGCAATCGAGGCTTACTAAGTACCTTCACATCACCCAAATCTTAGTTATATAAACACATCAATTGTTACCTTGTCATGCTAATTCCAAGCATGTTTCCTGCAATTATTTACATATGTCAACCACATGTTCCAAATATCAAGACAATCATATCTACCAATTTGAAATCAAATTTTACAAAGACTAACAATCATGTCATAATCCATAGTCAACTCATAGTCATTAGTCATGACACATAATGCTACAACTGTCACCTACTTACACTCAAGTACATATAAATTGTCTCAACACATATGTATTAGTACAACCATCTTTAAAACAAGATCATTTTAGTAATAAATTTTATAGACACATATTCATATCATTCAAGTAATCAAACATTCATACAATAGATAGATGACATAATAAACATCGAACACTCAAACACCAAATAAATGACATAGTCAACATTCAAACACCAAATAGACGACATAAGAAAACTCATACCTTAATGTATCTTAGAGGAGGCTACCTTTTCTGGACAATCAAGTCAGATTAGCACGATATAAATTCACAACCTATAATCTCAAACAAATAAAATCATGATATCCATAATAGTCACTAACTAACATGTTCACAACATAAGCTCATAAACATTTGTCATTCATGCATAACAATCACATATGTATGATTAGTCTTGATTAGTACAAAACAATGTCACAATAAGTCAACTCATACCCGAATGTCATAACCCTAACCATCTGCTTAGGCCAATCCAATTTAGCATGATACATATAACATCAATATATTAATGCTATAACCCTAATCATCAAGTTAACTAACATATACCAACAATAATTTAGCATTCTCAATAACAACATATAACCTAATCATCAATCTAACTATCATATAACAACAAGAAGTTAACCTATAACATACTCATCAATAATATATAACATAATCATCAAGTTATCTAACATAAACAACAAGAGAAACGCATACAACCACATGTTACTACCACTCATGACTATCTGACACATGTGCATATGACTACACTAATCAACTAGTATTTATAATGTATGTAACCATAACATCAATAGACATGTACATAAACCTAATGCATATAACCCTAATAGATATAACAATCCATTAACTAAAATACATGCATTCCCAACATCCAAACCTTATGACGACATGCTCTTGCCTTGAGGTTCAATGCTGCAACTTCACTTTAATGATCTACATCTCTTGCTCTATCTCAACCAACACATTAGCATCATAACATACCAATAGCATCATAATAACCTAAAATGTATACAATGACCTCACAATGCATGCCTAACCTACCATACATGCATAACCATAACCATGATAATGCATGCATAATAATATATAGACACTGACATGCATATACAACCATACACTCATGGTGACACATTCCACAACAAGTTACAACGCCATCAGCCTTCACATTGTGAAATCACTACAACCATGATAAACACCATTCAAATGCAAAAAGCACATGGTCCTATAACACAAGATACACACATGCAACCAACATGAATGCATGACCAACAAACACCGCCCATCCAATCCGAAGGGTGAATCATGATTTGATACCATTCTGTAACCACCCTCCTACCACATCTACCCAAGTAACCATCCAAATGAGATAAACATTTGACGAAATGCTACTATGATTATATTCAACCTCCTACGTGAACTTAAGGAAGTGAAATCGACGAAAACACAACATACAGACCTTCCACATCATCCATAAGACTTCTAGGAACCATTCCAACCACTCAGGTAGCTAGCTCTTGGGTCCCATTAAAT
The DNA here is from genome assembly GCA_000404065.3 of Pinus taeda. Lineage (NCBI taxonomy): Eukaryota > Viridiplantae > Streptophyta > Pinopsida > Pinales > Pinaceae > Pinus > Pinus taeda. The sequence continues at coordinate 246,557 of APFE030558599.1, read as the reverse complement.
TTTTTGACCACTTGACCTCTAGACGCTCTCATGCTATAGGCCTACTAGCATCCAAGAGGCTCTAACCTCTCATGACAAGGCATGCCAACATCCAGGGACTATTTTTCTTAGTGTTATGTCAGTATCCCCAAGATTTGAGCCACTTTTTCAAGCCCACAGCCCAGGTCACTGCCCATAATTGAATTACACCTTCATAATATTAAAATAACAGGGACACAATGATGCAAAAGTAAATATTTGAACAATCCCTTAATTGGACCCGGACTAACCATGACATGCATTTCATCAAACATATCACAAATATGTAATCTACATGTGTAAACAACATATTTAAGCATAGGTGTCTCGTACTTATCTGATAATCGCTATGAAGCGTTATTCTCTTATATCATTTCTTACAGTATCATCTATTAGGTCATAGATACATTTTCCATTCATTTACAAGTAAAAACATGATGAGAGCCATAAATAGCCATTGTCATAAAACGCATACATAACCAACATAATAGAAACAGAAATACCAATGATATCACAACCATCTAGTCCACATATAAACCAATATAATACTCATAGAAATACAAGGAGGAATAGCCTCATATTGATGATGCAAAATCCAAACCTGGGATGGGACTACCATGTTCCACCCAACCATAGAATGGTTGAGCCAAATATCTCTTTAGCCATTCACCCCCATGCCATATACCAAGCATGAATGTGGGACTCAAACCAAAAGAACCAACTAGGGAATCCTGAGACTAAACCACCTCACCCTCATCAATACAAACCAGGTTTTACCATAATCCATCTTGGATCACTAGGCCAACACAATGAACATGTAATAATGGGCTTTACCATGATCTCCACCCAATCACTAGGCCAAACAAGCATGGTTGCCACCGAATTTCTTCACCTACACCGTGATGAATTTTTCTATCTCTTAGTGTCTCAGGATATACTCTAATCTACACCAGTTCACTAGGCCCTAAACAGAGACCCCAATCTCTCAGGCTTTACCACAATCCACATCAGATCACTAGGCCCTAAACCAAGACCCGCTCTCTAGGCTTTATTGCATATCCCAACCCGGGATTACTAGGCCCAACAAAGAGAGATCCACCTATTCGATTTACTGTATATCTTGTCATTCACCGACAAGGATTCCTAGGCCCATCGAGGCACACAATCTTGGCTTTACCACAATCCACAGTCTGGCTCAAGGGTTACTAGGTCAGTGGCTTTACCATGATCCGTTCAGGGACCACCAGGCCATGTGTTCTATCATTCAAAGATCCACCTCACTTAGCTTCGAATCCATCTGGCAATCCATCTCAACCAAAACATGAGAACCCCGTCACACCATGGCTATCCAGAAATGGAAAGGCTAGGTTGAAAACACATTCACACTTGGAAAAACCTATGCCATGATAGCAAAGAACCACATGCAATACCATTCATGCCAAATCAAGAAAGAAAAAAAAAACATGCAAATCAATGCCTGCAAGGAATGCTATTATAGTTGATTAATCATGTTCTTCTTTGCTTTCTCCTTCCTTCCTCTTGCCTTCTTTGCCTTTCCTGATCCAATGCCAAAGTTCTCTAAGAAAACTCTAAGTGTCCAAGAGTATGAGAGAGAGATAATAATGAGAGAGCTCCAAAATTACATTGGCCAAGCTTGCCAACTGATCCTCAGAAGCCTTTTTATCAATGAGCCTCTATTTTCTTCATTTTCCATTATTTTCCTTCAATTTCAACCTCACATGCAACCTATGACCTTTCACCTTCCTTTTCTCCTAATTTCCTTTATTTTCATAAATAAAATGCCAATAAATGCCTCATGCCTTTCCAAAGCGTTTTCCTTTTCCAATTTCCTTTAGCCATAATAACTGCAATGAACACCCACTAAGATGTCTTTCCCACCATTCAACTTGGAATACATGTCCCATCAACCGTGGTCTGATATTTTTTTACATTGATTTTTAATTAGGGTTGTTAAAGAAAGTTAGATGTAAGTTTATTGTAATATCATTGATGTGACTGAACTAAGTTTTGAACTCTATATCACATTTTTATGACTTTATAATATACTTTGCACTATTGTTGATTAATTCATTATAGTAACACGTCCTTTTATTTGCAATGCTTCCAACTAGGAAGGACCCCCTAGTCTGGAATGCACTTCCATAGGTTCTATGTGCTTGATAAATTGAGTGCGGTGATTTACAATTTTATGTATATGTGTAACATTAATGCTATGAATTGTTATTTCATATTCCTTCTATTACAGTTATTTAATATTATCGATTTGTTTCTGAGCATTTCATTTTGATTTAAAGAGGTTGGATTGTCATTGTTTATTAAGGGCCCTAATTGTGTGTGTTAAGAGGCTACTAACCCAGGGATCCACTAGTGGGTTGAGAGACACCCCCAGGACTCGGACCTATAATCCTCTTGAACTGTGTGGATATAATTGTCCTTTCCAACATGAGTGTGAATTGACTAAGTAGTGGTTAGTATTATTGGATTGTGTTAAAAATTGATGAGTATAAATTGCTTTTGAGAATTGATGTATGTTGAATGTTTGTTAACTGAAATCATAAAATTATGTCCAGTAATTTTTAATTAAATGTTGCACCTTGTGATAGATTTTTCCAATAAGAACTAATCTTACATGTATTATGCCAGTAATTCATCAACCTACGAACCCCGATCAAAATTTCCATAAAATCACAATTTAATCAATTGAATTTCCCATTAATCAACCTATAATCTAGTTTTAGTCTAAGTTTGAGTCTTTTGTGATTGATTAGATTTTCTGTTAAAACTCTGACTCTAGGGGCCCTTACCAAAAATTTTAAAAGAATTAGATTTAACCCCTTTTACCCCCTAAGCAAATATGTCCTTATTTTTACTGGGCCAATATTCTACATTTTCATTCCTTTTTTTAGCTTGTTGATAACATATACTTTCCCTTTGGATGGCTTCATCCATATTTTTCCTTATCATATTCATTTTTTTCTTTAAAGGAGAGAGGAAGGAAACTAATAATTCACTGCACCTTGGCTTTTTCTTCATTAATATAAGGCACATATCTCAAAAGGTGAGTAAATTTTGTTACTAGTTCGTCCATGGTCATTTGACCAAGTCTTAATTCATGAAATTATTTTTTCCTTATCGTCATAATATCTTTTAGTTAAATATTTTTCCTAGAAGAATGTTTGAAATTATTCCCAATTAACAGCCTTGCCTTCCAAATTATGTACAGTTCTAAATTCTGCCAACCATACAGATGCTTTACCCTGTAGCAAATACGTAACTAATTTAGACTTCAAAATGTTGGGATAATCATAAAGTTGGAAATATTGGTTTATGTTAAGTAACCACACCTCTGTTGCTTCCTCCAACTCTCTGTTATAAGTTGGGGGTCTAATTTTATTAAATTCCCCTAACAACTCCACTTTCAATTTCTTCCCTTGATTACAAATCATTTTAGTTGAATTATGCCCCTCCCCCTCTTTATATTTATCATCTTTCCTTTCATTTATGGTATCCTTTTTTTCCATTTGGAGGTTTCTCCCCTGTCTTCCTCTTTCATCATTGGCTCCTCAATTTTTTATTTTGATCTATATGTTAGCTTTTTTATAAGATTTTCTTATTCGATGATAGCCTTTAGTAGCTTTAATTATCTTCACAAACACCAACTAACTCTTTTCTCAATTCTCTAACCATACTCAATTTCTTCTCCCAAATGAACACAAATTTTTTCTTCTCCTGCTTGTGTTCCTATAGGTGGGTCCACCATCACTTCCTCTTTTTATCATCTTTGCTTTCTCTCTATCTCTCTATGTGTAAAACAAAGCATTTATTTTGTTAACATATTGCTCCGATACCATATGTAATATACCCAACATGTATTTAACAAATTCATAAAAGTTTATTTTATATTAAAGTAACATACCTCACTATTGCATAGTGCACTAAAATACGACATCATTTCATAGATTATTAGACACACTTGTGTTTCCACATTGACGAACCTTATTTCCCAAGCTCATTTCTGAAACTCAATCAAACAATCTGATGGAAAAAAATAGTCATCGGATATCTCACAGAATTTCCTCACTAGCTAACCAACGGATAAGGGATCAATCATTGGTCAGATTTCCAACACCATCATTGTCAGATAACCGATAGACAATGGACAAATAATATGTCAGGTTTCTGATGCAATATCATCTGTATCTACAATGTGATGAAACATAATTGGCGTCATATATTTGACAACATCTATAATGCAATGGAATGAAATCAACATCAGATAGTCGACGTGTATCTTGACGATACAACGTCAAATATTCATTGGAGATTCGAAGGGTGTTGTTCAATGATGGTTTGTCGAAGATTACAAAAAATTGACGAATCCTGTCTGACAATGTGGAGTCAGAAATTCAAAAAATACGTATAAGAATTTGCAAGGATAATCTAACAATGGGACATCGTAGATTCAACAAATGTAGATTCAACAAAATCCAATGAGAGTCATTGTTTGACCATTGACCATTAGAAATCCAGTGGGGGAAACCACATCTAATGGTGCCACTGTATATCTGATGAGGAGAATTCGACCATTATGTGTTTTAAATCCAATAGAGGGACAGGGAATGAATTTGATGGCACTGCTATGCATCCGACAGATACAGCATCGGAAATCGATGACCTTTGGAATATTAAAAAAATTGATTTTTTTGGGTTTGTTTTTCTATAATAAAAAAAAATTGGAGTAATTATTTATGATAATTTATTATGAATTTTAAAGTTGATTGTTTCTATTTTTTGTGCAGAATCAATTTAGAATCAATCCAAGCATTTTTGTATGACACTGCAAAGTTACAATAAATAAAACTATTTAGTTCAACCATGTTAACATTGCTTTATATTTCACGAGTAGAAGAGATTAGCTATGTTGTTCATACAAGATTTTATTTATACTTTATGGCCAAAAATAATAATCAATTGATTGTACAAGTAATAAATTATATGTATTCTTCATTGATTTTATTTACCTTTGTGTCGATAAGAGTCTGGGAAGATTTTGTTTGCCCCAAGTTTCTTCTAGATTCAACCACGACTTGATAGCCATTCCTGTAAGAAAGTTTGAGGTCTTCCTTTGTTTGTGATTTTTTGAACTCTAGCCCCAACAATTTTGCATAAAAATATGAATTTTGGTTCTTCTATGAAATTAAATTAAAATTGTAAATAATTTATTATCTGGATGCAATTAATTGTATTATACTTACAATTCGTATGACCATGTTGGAGTAATCACTTAGGACAAGTTTTTGTTTCCCATGTTTTTCGATTTTGTCTTTTGTGGCTTTGAATGTATCTAGAATCCTATATTGGAAATTTCAAGAATGCAATTAGATGTTGCAATGATGAGAAAGAATCATAACTCAATTATTAGAAATGTCACATACCTTCCTAAGCCACGTGGTGTCTTTCCTTATTTTTAGTCCTACTTATCCTTTGCATCATCTAGGAGGGACTTCTCCTCCCTCTCTGGAATCAATGGCAGATGATCATACTTAGGGTTCTTTTCAAGATGAACCTTGTATAGTTCCTACATATTTTTTAAATATTTTCCTGCTTTTGAGGTGACTCTGTACTTGTTGAAGGAGCCATCACCGAACAAGCCAACCAACTTTCTAATGAGATCACCTTTTAACTTGGACGTTTGGGTATTCCACCCTAATTGTATGGTGGGCCCAAAAATATCTAGATTCAGGTCATTCATGTGTTTATAAAATGTATAATTTCCTAAAAAATGATATTATCATTAATTTAAAATAATCACAAATTATATGTAAATTTCAATTAGATTGTACATAAGAATTATATCATTTCTTAAATACCTGGAACCTTTTCTATTTTCATAAGGATGTGCTCATCGTATACTAAAAGGCTAATCGGTAGTGATATGTGCTAGTGATACAAGTCGATCCAAGAAAGCATGCTTCAAAACGTGCAATGACATGGTCAGCATCCCACGCACATTCTGACATATGTTGCTTAGTCAATGTAGCACTGACATCGACCCCATGGGTGATCCGAATGGAAAATGGCATCAACCCATGGTATTCATCCACCCATGTTATTCATCCACCCATGTAATTTACCCATGGTATTGTAAGTGGCATCCACCCATGGTATTTATCCACGCATAATATTTTAAGTGACATCCACCCATGGTATTCATTCACCCATGGAATTGACTATGGTATTGTAACTGAAAAATACTATAAGTAACAAGTCGCATTTTGTAAAAGGACAAATTGTCCACCAAAATGTAGTCTTTACAGTTATTATCTGTTTTAATAAAAAAATTCTTTGTGGTTTTGTTTATTGGACATCCTCCTCTTTTTCTTCTGGCATTTCAATTTTTCAAATATTCGGGGCCTCCCCCCAAAATCCATTTCCCCCAAGATCTAAAAGATTGAAATGGATTTTGGGGGGAGGCTCCCAATATATGAAAAATTGAAATGCCAGAAGAAAAAGAGGAGAATGTCCAATAAACAAAACCACAAAGAATTTTTTTATTAAAACAAATAATAACTGTAAAGACTACATTGTGGTGGACAATTTGTTCTTTTACAAAATGCAACTTGTTACTTATAGTATTTTTCAGTTACAATACCACAGGTCAATTCCATGGGTGAATGAATACCATGGGTGGATGTCACAATACCATGGGCAAATACCATGGGTGAATGAATGCCATGGGTGGATGTCACTTACAATACCATGGGTGGATAAATAACATGGACAAATACAATGGATGAATGAATACCATGGGTGGATGTCACTTACAATAATATGGGTGGATAAATATCATGGGTGGATGAATAACATGGGTGGATGAATACCATGGGTTGATGCCATTTTCCATTCGGATCAATGGGTGTTTATCGGTTTGAGTGACTAGTGTTTCACTCGCATGAGGATATTGAAAATGGGTACCATAATGACGTTGCGCTAGTGTAGGAATGATGTTGGTAGCAGCATCGACCTTTGTAGGCATAAGCCGAGGATCAAAATCATCCAAAAACTCCTGTAAAAATAAAGAGTTTTTCATAAAGGAATTATAAGAGTATAAAAAAATCATAAATAAATAAATTGGATAATTAAATATATTCATGCTTGTGTCATAGTGATGAATCTTTTACAACAAGGTTTTAATTCATTCATTTGTAAATTGTGTCTTCGGTCGAATACCAATCAAAGAAGTGAGCTCATTATTTGATCTTCTCAAAAGCTTATTTATTATTTTCACTAGGTGTTTGAAGAAATAGGTTTCTTCATCCATAATCTCTTCCTCAATATGATTTGTGGACTGCTCTAACATGGGTTCCTTCCCCTTGTCAGTTGGGAAAATCATGTTGCCAACAATGCAATGCCATATTACTTTTCATAAGAATTTTTTACATAAATACATTATAATAAGTTCATAAGCTTATTTTTTACATGAACTCATTATAGCAAGTTACAAATACAACTAGGGACATAATGATGAGAACATGTTGAACCACCTATAAACATAAAATATTGAATCATTAATGAGAGGTTATGTATCATCCCCATAATATCAATGTTTTAACCTATTTTATTTAAGTTGTAATAGATGAACAACTCTTCTCTTGTGGCTATTGATTTTATTGCGCATACGAATATATAGTTTCCTTCACGTCCCTCAAATATGAAATTGGGTTGCTTATTTGTTTCCCCAAGTTTATGTATTATTTAAAAATCCTACAATATTTCTTGATTCTTTTGTCCTTTCATCAATATATATAGTTTCTCCTTTATTTTTATCATTATCTCTTAGTTGTATATAATTGCAGCCAATCTATATATTTTCATACATCGTGTATATTGAACTTACTACATCCAATCTATGTAATTGTAATAGGATTCAACATAATCCATCAATTTAATTAATCTTTCATAACAAACCTTTATGCCATCCATGGAAAATAGCCCCAAACCATGTAGCGATGATGGAAAAATGTGATATATCATTAGCGTTGAGACAAAAAATAGTGTTTACTTAAGGAAGGTCCTTGGGTACCCATCATTTCACTAGATGTTTGTACCTCAAGGGAACCTTGATATCGTCTATGCTCTCAACATCATAAGAACACGACCCCTCTTCAGCGAGAAAAAATTCCATGCATCTACTAAAATTTCTTCTGATCTTCTCACCTCTAGTTCATGATCTCTATCTATTAGATGTACTAGATATATGAATTTCCTCCACTCAACCTGAACTTCCCTCACTTGATGAAGATAGATCTAAAAGGTATCTATTTGGTTGTACTATAGTCCATTGAATTAGAGAATCAATTAGCGAATTGATGACTTGTAACATTCCAATGTGCACATATGATCCCCCCCTTTTAACTAGATTTTAGTACTTGATATTTCATTACTTTGGGGTTTAGTGTACATTGTGCAAATGCACAATTGTTTGTATTATGAAAATGAGAATGTTGGTCTTAAGAATCTAAATACCTATCAAGTAGAAAAAAATTAGTTGTAAAATAAGGTAAGGTTTAGAGCTATTAATTGGTTATGAAAATGAGAAATTTGGTGACTAAAGATATCTAAATACAATCAATTAAGAAGAGTTTAATAATTGAATAACAATCAAGTAATCCTTAAATATAATTACTAGTTATAGAAATGGGAATTTTCTATAGAAAAATTTAGGCATAGTTGCGCATGTGCATAGGTGGAAAAGAAAGCATCCTTCTTTAGTTACATGCAGATGATTTCTATACAATCTCTCCATCTATTTTAAATGATGCTAGGAAACATTGTGTTTTGAGATTTGTATATTCCTATATGGGAGGAGAAAGATACTTCCCTTAATGCCTTGTTAGGATACAAATGCTTCCTATCATTCTATAGGTGTTTTAGATGACTCATCAATGGAGTTGTTTTCCCAATAAACATGCTTGAAAGTGGCTCTAGACAAAGATTCCTTTGGCTACTATAATTCATGGATAGAATGCTTCCCAAGAAGAAAATATGGTTTATAAATCCCTCATTAATCCACTTGAACATGACCATTACAAAATTTTGGAGGTTGGTTTCCTGTTCTCACCTTGGTGGTTATACCTTAATTCTAGCAAGTGTGACCTTTGTCAAGGTTATATTTCTCTTAGGATGATATTGAGTGGGAATACTTGGAGTGATGAAAGTGTGACCATATTTGGACCATACTTACCACTTTATGATCATTACAAAGCTCCTCAAATCCCAAGTTTCAAGATTGGTATCACCCTAGATTGGTTAGACCTTGAAGTCTTCATTGACGCTTGATCCATTTGGACAAGAAGCCCCTTAAGAGTTTGATGCAAGAAAGGAAGAAATGTCAAAATCCATTGCTGCCCCAAACTAAAAATAAAATCATCAAAAGGAAAAAGAGGGCTAGGACAACATGTATATGAAGCCTCATACCTTAGCATAGAGGTGTCATTTTTCCCAAGAAAATTAGCCCAAAATTTGGGGTTCCCTAACCAATAATTTCCCTTGAAAAAGGTTAAGGTTTACTATATATTTGAGATATTTGGCTATCCCTAGGTCTAAAACCCTAGTTTTAGCCCTAGTTATTTTAGCAACTCTGTTTCCTTTTAGGGTTTAAAGAGAGTGACTTGAGTAGGGTTCTTCGCTATTTCACCCAAGAATCACCATTCATTACTTCCCTTCATTCTCTTTGACTTATTGGTCCCCTGTTCATTGGGATTGGTTTGAGTAAATTTCCATAGCCTCCTTGGTTGGGGATCATGATGTCTTTATCAAAAACACTTAATTTTCTTGATCTTGAGGGCTTATTTCTCATACTTAAATGGTATTATCCAACTAATTACATGACTACTCAAAGCATATATAAATGCATCATACCTAGGAGATGATCTAGTAAAGAAGCAACAAGTAGTTACTATAGGTGAATATGCAAGGAGTGAGCATAGTTAAGAGGGATCATCATTATTGTATTTAGAGACATTGTCTTTGTGCAAGGAAGTCTCTGTTAGGGTTCTCTAGATACCTACAAATTTAACAACATTCTGATTCCAACTCGAAACCTTTCTATAGCTAACCTCACTATGAATTTCCTTACACTAGTTAAGTGTTGTTATATCATGATTGATTTCTTTCTGTGAGAAGATAGGGTTCTTTAGCAATGTAAAAAAAACCACTCTCAAATTATCAATATGCACACAAACATGTTCAAGTAGAAATATAATCAAATCATAACCTTATTTGTTCATAAAGTAATAAAAACTAGAGTGTATTGTGGGTAGTGGAAGGTGTCATAACCTAACTGTGCAAGGAGGAAAAACTCCAACAAGAAAATAAAATACTAACTATCACTCATATGCATTCAAAGTGTTCCCCTGCTATACATGTCAACATACATCACTATGGACTTATATAACTCATTATGCATTGTATATGTAACTTAATGTTCATTCAACATACCACTATGTAATGTACTATTTATGCAATGAATTATTGAGTATTAATGTTTTTCACCATTTGTGCAACAATTTATTGTGCACTAATGTGTTTATGCAAAGAGTTCTCGTGTATCAATATGATTTGGTTGTTCATGCAAGCAATTGTTGTATAAATTTTATTGTGTTTGCAGGGAACTATTGCAGTGGAATCGTGCTTCAAACATTCAAGTCCCTGACACTTCAACAACTTATAAAAGAAGTCCAATTCACCCTTAAACCATAGATCATATACAATCATTCATATTTCCATGTAATAATCAATTTTGTTGGTAAATAAAATTTCAATCATTCAAGTTAAGGTTGAAGCACACTATAAGAATAAGAGTATACATAGGTATGTTCTTATCGACTAATGTGTGCTAATGATCGATGTGAAAATTAGGTAAATTTGTGACCTCCAATATGTTTCTAATCGTTTATAAAAGTGATCTATAAAAATTCTCAAAAAGGATAGTATTGAATCTTGAAACAAAGGAAGATATATGACATATGGCATGACGAGAGAGGATGGGAAGAGTGCCATGTTCCTTATATGGTGAGCCTTAAAGAACAATGTTGCAAACAACCACAATGTTTAGTGAGGGTTTATACCATTTGATCCAAGTCACCAAAGTTGTTGGCATCCAAACCAATTAGCCAATACTAAACCACAAGATATGTATGCTAGTACTGAATCACAAGATATGTATGCTAATACCACAAAATTTCTAGCATTCAAACTGATTACTTGAGCAAAATATAACAAATATTAACACTATAGCAAGATATCCTATTACAAATAAATACCTAATCTAATTTAAACCAATGAGATCTCATCAAAAACCACAAAGAAGAAATATAGAATGAAATACAACAACAATCAAAATGAAGTACACCAATAATCAAAATGAAGTTTCCATTAACCAATAAGAGAGATTACAATAGTTACACACTTATGCCCAAACCATAACAAAGTTTTACTAATACTGATAAGGAGTCAAAAAAAGTCTTGTTTGTAGAGGTCTAAACTATGAAAACATAACCATGAACTTAGTTTTTGTATGGTTCAATACATTATATATAAAGAGAAAGCCATAACTTAATGATAATTTTGACCCCTCTAATCTCGAGGATCAAGTGGTGAATCGTTACATTTTTTTCTCAGAAATAGGTATCCATGCACATATTTTAGGCAAAACCTAGATCAGAACTCTAATATATGTCCCTGGTGGTTGAGCTCCAGATCATGGTCTCTGTAATTAGTGATACCTTATTGTTTGCATCAAAGCAGTTGAATCAAACTCTTCACAGGCAGTATTACCATGATCCAAAACTTTCCAAGTTGAATGGATTGGTCTTATGCTCCATGTGACTGAGCCCCATGCACAAGCACTGACCATGGGTTTTGAAATGTGGAAATATATAAACAATCTAATATTTCTTCATTACCAAACATTTTTTTGGAAAAACCATACTAGATTACAACCAAAATGAGATGTTGACCAACATGTTGGGCGATTTAATTGTCTATTAAATCCCTGTCATTTAATTTGTCCACCTGGGGGTTTCGTAAACTTAGAAGAAAACCAAAATATATGGGACCTCAGATGAAACAGGTGTACGAATTTTGTTTAGAATGGAAATTCATATTACAAATCTAAACTATCAGATCTATTTTATGAAAGCATAAAAATGTTTGATCAATGGAATTAATTTACTTTAGAAGATAGAGAAGAGTCTCTTGTTCAAGAGTCTTGATTGTCCTTTTAAAATCATTCTATAATAACATTGCCAAACATCTAAGAAAGTAGGAAAGAAATGAAAGCAAGTAAATATTGTTTTCAGTTCAGTTCTTAGCTCATGGAGGAGAGTCTCCTAACTTAGGAGGACTTGATTGCCCTTCTCACATAAAAACTAGATATTGAAAGGAAATCAATATTCACATAAATGTAATCTAGGAAAGCATATGAGAAAGTAAATCTTGTTTCAATTCAGTCTAGGTCACAGAGAAGAGACTCCTAACTTAGGAGATCTTGGTTGTCCTTCTCACATAAAAACTAGCTACTAAAAGGAGATCAACCTTCACACAACAAAAACATGGCCATAACATGAATTCATACTAAAATTATCTACAAGTATTTACAGAAAAGAAATAAGATGAACATCATAAATTAAATTAGTATATTCACAACATTACTCTACAAAAAAGTGTACTTATCTTAGTATGGGGATCCTTCCATTCCTCAATGAGCACACATGAACAACTATCATACCTTAAGAATGAAACAACACTCATAACTCATGATTTGGAGAAAATCATAGTATTCATGTTGAATGAATAATCATAAATCTGATGTTAATGAACAACTGGTAATTGTTCTCTCCTCCCTTCCTTTGAAAGATGCTCCTCTTATTTATACATGAATTAGGGATATCTACTCAATAAATGTAGATCCCTTGAATATCTGCTAGACCCATACTTGTCTCAACTTATTCCTAAATACTAGATACAAATCCCATGACACATCAAAATCTCCATGATCTTTCTCCTTGGAAGATGGTACACCTCTTGAGTTGAAATTCGAATTTGATCTTGGGAGGCCACATAAGGGTGCCTTGGAAGCTTCCAAATGATCTACACATGTCATCAAACTCAAGCCACTTTTAGGTATAAGAAAATACATGTTATTTCTCTAACTTTTAATCATAAATTCACTCTACATAGATAAAATTAATAACTTTGGAAAATGAAGATATGAACCCATATGGTATTGGAATATAGAGTTATGTAATGATAATGTGCTGAAAGGAGGTAACAAAATGAGGATAAAGGTGAAAATGGAGTGAAAATGTATGTTAATTTGGCGGCCCAACATACCCCCCAACCTAAGTTATTGCATGTCTTCATGCAATCTATTGCATTGATTCACTTAATCATGATTTAATCTTTTTGCATTGTCTTGATTTTATATTGACTTCGATTGATATCGATTTTTTTAACTTCGCATCATTTTCTTTTTGACAACTTTGTTTCTCTTTGCAAAGTCTTCTTTCTTAAAAACATTTGATTGCAACATATTATTTTGGTTGGTTCTTGTGTGACAACCAAAATTTGATTAGTATTGGTTCTTGTGTAACAATACTTTCGTTTTTTTGTGTTGCATCAAAAGACTTTGAAAACATTTAATCAACCATTCATTCTTTGATCATTATTTCCAAAACATGTAACATTTGAATCATAATGCAATAGTAGTTGTTTGGAAAAATTATGTTGGTTAGGATGACCTATTCATGAAGGACATATATGACATATGAAAGGTGATAATGGGGTATGTATGTGAATATGAGGTATGAAAATGAACATGGTGTAACATTTTCCAAAAATTATAATTTTAGTATTAAAGGAATTGTATGATAAAAAGCTAGAAAAGAACACACCTTTACTTACCTGAGTGGACAAACTGTGTATATGTAGAAAAGTGTAGCTTCTGTTGTTGAATCATGGAATGAAGAATACAAGAATGTGATCTATGTCTTGGTTGCATACATGATGGATGAAGTCGTGAATGTGGATTCTTTATTATTGCTACTGAATCTATTCCAAAGTATAAAATATTGTTGAATCTGCTCCTAAATCATATAGTCTTCTTGTCGTCCCATATTGTGGTACAATTTTTTCCATGTGAATAAATGTGTCGATGTCGAACATGGAAATAAGTCATTGGATTACCGACCATTGATGAATGTCATTAACCAATGCGAGGCAAACTCACCATTAATGTCAATGAGTGCCAAGGTACTCAAGTACATCTTGCGAAGTGCGAATAAATGAGCTGATGTCGAGCCACTTGCAAGATCCAACAAACAAGGACATTAATGTATTCCCATTGTTCGTTGGCGAGAAGACTTGCCATTGGGGCATGCAAGCCTCAAGGTACTAACAATGACTCTAGTATTTGTCCCAGATAAGGTGCTGAGGTTGATGGGTCAAGACTTGTTGAAAGGTGGGCCTTAAGGGATCCCACATCAGTCAACGCGAGTTCGTACAAAATGATTGGTAGGACTATAGATACAAGATTTTATGGTCAGATGGTTTTTATGGCAAGGAAAACAAGAGAATGTAGAGAGATGGTTGGTCTATTTTTGAGGGAAAAAGATGCACTGAAAAGAAAGCAAAAATGTATGCGACTAAGAAAAGTAGGCATGTATGAAGTCATGATGGATAAGGCAATGAATCAATGGAATTTAACATGGATTACTAATGAGGCTTTGAAGGAGAAGTGTGGGTAACATATCAAGATGCAAAAGATTTTTCTATAGCGACAAATGTCACGACATTTGTAATTAACTCCTTCAAGCTTTCAATAATGAATGTGATTTCGAGAGATCACATTTGCATGTACTTGGATGGTCGTGCACTATAAAAGCTTTGTACAAATCTTGCATGAAAACTGTGAGAGCTTTTTGAAGGACATAAAATGCAAGTATAAATGCTAGCAACAAAATAAAATAAAATAAAATTTATCTTTTTCCTTTGTGCCCAAATTCCTTTGAAGTAACTCCAAAAAAGTATAAATTGTTTTCAAAAGTTATAAACCTCCATTTGCAAAAATTTTAATTTTATTTATTTGTTTTTTTTTCAATTGTTTTGTTGTTTTTTTTAATTGTTTTTTATTTTCTTTCATTTGTTTTGATTTTTATTTGTTTTAATTGTTTTTATTTTATTATTTTTATTGTTTTGATTTTTATTTTTATTTTTAATTGTTTTTATATTAAAAATAAATAAAATTTAATACAAGAATTTATTTTACATGGTTATTAAAAAAAACTAGATAGAAAAAAAAAAAAAAATCTAATCAAATCAAATCTTTTAACTTTTTTCTGAAAACAAAGTGGCGTGAGCACTATCCATCAATTTTTATTAATTAAACACGAGCAACCTGAAAATCAACCCAATAAACAAATAGAACAGAACAGAAAGAAATAAACATTAGGCTAGATCAAGAGGAGCAGCGGAGCAAAACCGACCTTTTTGACCTTTTGTTCGACAAAAACAGTGAAATGTTGTTGCTGCAGATTTCCTATGATACTCAAATAATTGGAGTTGTTTATAATGCGATTTTTTGGAGATTCCGGTGATGAAATCCGGCCGAAGAAATTGAGGTTAAATCTTGATTTGTTGCAGTTAAAATGGTTTTTTAACTGCATATTTGGATTAAGCACCCTGAAAAACCTCTGGCACGTTTTGATTGTGCAGAAACTAGCTATCAAACTTGTGATTCCAATAAATTGCTGCCGGATTTTGACAAGAAAAACCCACCAGAAAAACTTTCAAAAAGTCGCATTATAAACTAACTGCTAAATAATTACCTAACGAAGTCTGGAATGCCAATCAAATGTCTACGTCTGATACAACAGTTAAAATTGCATCTTTACTGATAGGCAGATCGAGTCCACCCTAGAAATCGTATGTTATAGATGGTACATCTCCAGAATAATTGAAACAAGTGTCTAAACGAAAGTTGGACTTCTGCACAGGAGGAGCTTCATGGAATTGACTCATAAAGATGCTTTTAGAGCATCGTAGACTAGCTACACTAGTTGGCTGATAACGATTCCCGTGGCCAAAATAGTCCCTCCTCCGGTTGAAGTGAACTGGAAAGCGTTGAGGTGGACATCGAGGGTGGTGTTCCACACGGTGATACCCTTAATTCCAAAAAAATACCACGCCGTAGCTATAGCGCTCGACAACAGGGTGGTGAACTTGGAGTTGGAGGGAACCGACACATCCTTGCCCAGGATCAGTTTCCCTTTAGCCTCGAGATCCAAGAAGCTAGGTAGGCAGTAGGAGAAGCTATTACTTTTGGCCTGAGAAGGTAGGGAAAGTTAGCCCCTGCCAAAAGACAGGAGTCCAACAGAAGAATTGCCTTGGTATTGTGAGAAATTGATTCCGCATCCAAATGCGAACTTTGGAAGGGATTACGAACCTAGCCACAGTGTATCATGACTCACCTACACAATGACAATGCTCTCACCATTGGTTCGAGTTTGCAAGATGCAATCCGTTCCACTACAAGTTACGTCGTCTCCTTCCAGGTTAGTCACAAGCCGCAATCCAGTTTCTTGTATGTGGAGGATGCATTTCTGTAATCACACTTTATCCATGACACATCCTACGAGGTATCAAAAACCATAGGATTGTTATACTTTGTAGGCTTCCCGAAACCCTCATTCATAATAAAATTTGTGCCTGACTTAACAACAATGGAAATTAATTGGCATTTGTATGTAACCATTACTTGCGGCAATGGAACCATTACTTGCGACACTCAATCTTGATACTAAACCGTTAGCTTGATTTCTGCTTTCTAATAGCTCGTTGATCATTCACTATAATTCCGGATGAGATTGGGATTGTAATTATGCACGGCTAATTCCATCACTTCTCCTCTCTTTCTTCTTGACTACAGTTTCACCCAATGGGTGACACATTAAGCATTCTGCTCTTGAACTCTATGAATGTTCCCCTTTATTTCGGCGGCATGGTATCATGATATAAAAAAACAACAAATGTACACCAAGCATACACATCCACATGGGTGAATACAAACAAATATAGAAAACCATCATTCAAAAGTACATCAAATCCTGGCGATGATCCACCCAGTAAATCCTCTGATTCTAATCCATTTTGTAGTCTCTCTTCTGAAGGATGAGATGACCGAGATCCTGGAGAGAGAGATCGTAGGAAATCCGAGAGGCCGAATTTTCATAATTTTGAGGATTTTTCTCTGATTAAGTTGAGCATATTCTTGAAAAATTGTGGGCAATGCTAATCCCCTCGTTGCTAAAGTGTGCCACTAGTGAAAACATAGCCCAGGTTTTCAAAATATCAAGATGCCTCACTTGTTGTAAATTCCTTGGTAACCTAACAACGGCTCTCCACATCTAGTGATAGTTCTGCAGTCATTGACATGTGGATGATCAGGCCTACATCCGAAACAATAATCATCCATAAACGACCATGAAATAATTTACTTCCCCGATTGTTCAATGAATTATGTAGCTAGAGATTTCTCATGCCAGATCTGCCCAACTTCACAAGCACAAATTTTTTTTATTTTAATTCAAATTGTCCATCTTCCCCGAGCTCGACAGCTTGATTGAATAGCGCAAAGATGTTGTGTTTTTATTGCAAGTTTATTTCAATTTAAATTCGCGTGTTTGTTTTTCAAAGAATTCTCCCACCGACTTACATCGAATTTTAACCATTGCAATGGAGCTCAGATGGCAGTTTGATCTTACTTGGCAGTTTGATTTTATTTGCAGGTTGGAACAACCCGGAAGCCCTCAGCATGGACTAGACAGTGCACTTGTATTTTCACCAGCAACATTGTTTTGACCATCGCCAAACAACTATGCGACCTTCATTCACTTGCAATGTGGGTTTTTCTGTAATTTATTAGATGTTAGTGTTTTTTTTAAATTAAAATCTTTAAAAAGAAATTATTTTTTAATGGTTTTGTATTGTTATTAAGAACTAAAAATAAAAAAATGAAATTTTTGTATTGTTTTTTTTTAACTAAAATTAAAAAAATGAAATTTTTATTTTTTAATATATGTTGCAACAAAAAAATAAAATAAAAAGAAATTAAAATTTATTCCTAATGATTTTATTTTTACAAATTAAATTTCATTTTTTTTTTAAATAAATTTTATTCTAATTTTTATTTTTTTTTTTTATATTGTTTTAAAATCAAAATCTTTTTTTTTTCTTTTTTTCTTTTTTTAATTTTATTCTAACCCTAAAACAATCTAGGATTTTTTATTGATTTACAATATTTTTTAGCAAATAGAGATAAGCATATTGCAATCCTAAAAACATTTATAAACATTCTACTTTCTGATCCTCAAGATTGTGCAAAGACACAGGAGGAAAGCATACTTATTCGAACTGAAAATATCATCCTACCTATTCTATACTAATTGAAAATTACAAACTATTACGTGTAATTAAATTTCCAATGTAACCATTCACGCAATAGTATTAAAAATATATTCATTTTCAATTTTTCAAATTTAAAATGAAAATATACAAGGATGATTCAATCTAGTTTTTGTGAGTATGATTTAATGAAATAAAAATGAAATCGATCTAACCTCGTACTTGTTTGAAACCATTGAAACCACCTTTTGATAAGGCTTTCATATGCATGATATGCATGATTTCCACTCTGATTCATATCGTGCTGCAACTTCTCTTCGTCGCCCTCAATCTCCTATTCAAATAATTGTTCATCGTAAGATATACAGGATTCTTCGAATGTTAATTCATTGTTTTCTTTTGGAGGAGTAGTTAAACTTTTGGCTATTGTCAAGATCTCTTCTTCGCAAGAAGAGGAGATCCTGAAACTTGCTAGGATCTGAGCGAGTTGTTCCAAACTTATACTCATCGTTCTTCCATATATACACATGGATTTGTATTGTGTTTTTTTGTTTTCTTTAGTGAATGGGGGTTTTGATTTGTGTTCTATTTCTATTTTTTCTATATGAGAATAAGCTTAAATGAAAATGCCTAAATGCAATTAACCTTAAATAATAAAAAAATGATTCTAAATGAAAATTCTTCCTAAACAATCCTCCTAGCTAGCTTACATCTAAGTTTGCTTCCCCGGTAATGGCGCCAAAATGTTGGGCGATTTAATTCTCTGTTAAATCCCTGTCATTTAATTTTCCAACCTAAGGGTTTTGTAAAATTAGAAGCAAACCAAAATATGGGACCTCAGATGAAACATGTGTAGGAATTTTGTTAGAATGGAAATGCATATTACAAATCTAAACTATCAGATCTATTTTATGAAAGCATAAAAATGTTTGATCAATGGAATTAATTTACTTTAGAAGATAGAGAAGAGTCTCTTGTTCAAGAGTCATGATTGTCCTTCTACAATCATTCTATAATAACATTGTCAAACATCAAAGAAAGCAGGAATGAATGAAAGCAAGTAATTATTGTTTTCAGTTCAGTTCTTAGCTCATGGAGGAGAGTCTCCTAACTTAGGAGGACTTGATTGCCCTTCTCACATAAAAACTACATACTGAAAGGAAATCAATATTCACATAAATGTAATCTAGGAAAGCATATGAGAAAGTAATTCTTGTTTTAGTTCAATCTAGCTCATTGAGAAGAGACTCCTAACTTAGGAGATCTTGGTTGTCCTTCTCACATAAAAACTAGCTACTAAAAGGAGATCAACCTTCACACAACAAAAGCATGGTCATAACATGAATTCATACTGAAATTATCTACAAGTATTTACAGCAAAGAAATAAGATGAACAACATAATTAAAATTAGTATATTCACAACATTACTCTACAACAAAGTGTACTTATCTCAGTATGGGAATCCTTCCACAACATTACTCTACAACAAAGTGTACTTTTCTCAGTATGGGGATCCTTCCATTCCTCAATGAGCACACATGAACAACTATCACACCTTAAGAATCAAACAACACTCATAACTCATGATTTGGAGAAAATGATATTATTCATGTTGAATGAATAATCATAAATCTGATGCTAATGAATAATTGATAACTATTCTCTCCTCCCTTCCTTTGAAGGATGCTCCTCTTATTTATACATGAATTAGGGATATCTACTCAATAAATGTAGATCCCTTGAATATCTACTAGACCCATACTTGTCTCAACTTATCCCTAAATACTAGATACAAATCCCATGACACATCAAAATCTCCATGATCTTTCTCCTTGGAAGATGGTCCACCTCTTGAGTTGAAATTCGAATTTGATCTTGGGAGGCCACATAAGGGTGCCTTGGAAGCTTCCAAATGATCTACACATATCATCAAACTCAAGCCACTTTTAAGTATAAGAAAATTCATGTTATTTCTCTAACTTTTAATCATAAATTCACTCTAAATAGATAAAATTAATAACTTTGGAAAATGAAGATATGAACCCATATGGTATTGGAAATATAGAGCTGTGTAATGATAATGTGCTGAAATGAGGTAACAAAATGAGGATAAAGGTGAAAATGGAGTGAAAATGTATGTTAATTTTGTAGCCTAACACAACATATTCATGATCGAGAAACACTTATGACAAGAGTGTTTGAGTTATTATGAGATCAATTATAGATTGATTTCTTTGTGTTAAAGCCTCACATTGGAGATGCGTGCTATTAAAACTGTGATTTTTTTTTACATAAGGTGAAAATGAAGGAAATGAAACTAAGTCATACCAATAATATCACAATATTTATTCAATTCAAACATCCTCCCAAAACATACACCAAAAAATCAAGATATTTTTCACACATCAATGAGAGGGAAGTAAACAAAGTTTGGAAGCTTAAATATAGGAGTAGTTAAATGCATGAAATCTATAAATAAATGGGATACAAGACATAGATTCAAGAAATAAGAGACTAAAAAGGTATACAAGGGTAGAAAAAGAGGATGAGTTCAATATTTGATTTGAAGGAAAAGTTTAGGAAGAATACAAATCACTACATCATTGAAAATTTATAAATAGAAAGGAAATGGAAAGATTATACATAGAAAATAAAGTCACCAATGGGTTGAAATTAGAATTTGATAGTGATAAATGCATGTCAAAAATATCATCAACCTCAATCTCCTGGTCTAAATAGAAGATGCATGAAGGAAGAGTGCCACAAGAAGAAACTATTACTCAAAAAGAAAAACCACAACCTAAATTATGTAAAGTGCATTCCACATAAATTAATGAACATTAATAATTCTTAAGAAAAAATAAGAGGATGCAACCCTAGAGTTCCACTCATAATGTGGATTCAAAAAAAGGTTATAAACCATAACCTTGAAACTTAGAGGAATTGTAGAAATTAGGAGGAAATGATACTAGTTGAATTTTCGAAGTAGTCATAACTATGTCGAAATCAACTTCCTTAAGAATTTAAATCAATTTTTCATATCCTACCAAGGATGTAAAGGTTATTGTAACTAATGGAGAAGAGGTTAAGAAGACAAATATATTTGTTCAAATTTCTATAGAATACAGAATCCAAAATTTATCAAAGGGTTTTATGCTTTACTACTATATGTAATAGATATCAAATGAATAATTAAATGATTGTTTCATCTAGGTGGTTACACCACCAATACAAAGGAATAGTTAATGGAATTTTATTGGAAGGTTGTAAAAATTTTAATTATATGGCCTTGAAAACCTATATACAAGCAAAGGATTCATAATTAAAAGGAGAAGGTCTAGGAAATAAACAATAGGGAAATCAAAGGACATTGGAAAATCAACTCAATGATTCTAACCTTATGGTAGGAAGAATGTATTACATGAACGAACATCAAGGCTTCATGTTACAATACCAGGTCAAATAACTTCAAAGTATGGTGAACACATTATAAAAGATCCTTACTATGTGTTAATATTGATTAAGAATAGGGTCAAACCCTTGTAACAAGATAAAGATGATGCCTCAACAAGGCATGCTCAACTATAGAAGTGTTATAATTAACTATGTTTTGAGGAAAAAACATTTTGAAAGGAGATCCAAAGTTTCGAATATAAAATAATATTTATAGACATAAAAACATAAAAATCAATCGTAATTATTAAAAGACATGATTATAATGTCATTATTATACATGATTTGGAAAGAGACAAATTGTGAGTTATTTTTAACCAGTTTGGGATTTTTGTTGAGACAACAAACTTGCCACCAATCACTAAATTGGTCGATTAAATTGTTATCAAGACCAAACTTATTTTCTTTCACAACTCCCAAAATAAAGCTTGGCAATTTAACTCTTAGCTCTAGTCCCAAGATAGTCAATTGCTTCTTATTTTGTCATACCAATACCAAGAGGGTTTAAGCAATCAACATGGCTAAAATTATACCCTACCTCTTGAAATCACCTCAAAAATAGCAGAAGAATGCTCAAATATATATTTGACTTAATGATTGATGGATGGATTCAAGGATGTGAAGAATATTAAAAAAGGGAAGAAATTTTCCTTCGAGAAAATGATTATGGACAAGAAACTTTGAGATAAAACCCTTACTAGAGTTTTATAAAATGAAACTTAAAAACAAGAACAATTAAACTCTTTAAATTATTTCAAATCATGTAATATTTCCCTTTAAAAACCCTTTATTGTTTTAAAATATAGTATATGTCGTTTCCTTTTAAGTGTCAGATTACTAAAAATTAATTTGTTTAGATCATTGCATGTACAAGAGTGGCAAGGTTTAAAACCCCATGCCATGTTTAAATGGGTGGTTTCAGTTTTGTATTCATATGACAAAGAGTTGGCTAATGATCTATTATTAAATTAAAGAAATATATTAAGGTTATTGGTAAATTTAAAGAAAATAAAATAAATGTAAATGTCATGGTTTATCAATATAAACTAGATATTGTACTCACACACACACACACACACACACACTCCTATTTCTATACTTAAAATCCCAAACGCATGTCTATCTCATTCCGTCGTGAGCTCTCAGTGTCTCATAGCCAGTTCCTTGGGGCTTTGAATGGTTTTCGTTTTTGACATATAATCAAGAATAGAACCCTAGTCTAAGTTATACTTTGGACCTTTTGTGGATTCTCATTACAAGAATTTAACTGTGGACTATGTTAATGATGCTTTTTCCACTCCAGATCATGAAAACAAACCCTACATTAATTTAACGCTACCATTTTGAGTTTCTTTAACCTAACCGACCAATTTCCAAATTGTCAGCATATGCTAAGATGGCATATATTGTACCAAAATTTTAAACTGAAGAGATTCTGAGTATGCTCTTATTCCACATAATGAAACTCTAACTTCTAGTTTTATTTAACATTTTCCAGAAAAAAACTATTAAAAATAACATAATTTTCCTACAATTCATATTTACTTATTTTGTTCAGGATTTTTAATAGCCAAAAATTAAAAATGGTTTCAGGTTTTTAATCGATGAATTTCCACCTTCAACCAGGGAATTTCTTTGGCAAATTTCAACAACAACAACAACAAAAATCTTTTGATATTCGTCGAATTTTAAACCTCAAGGTTATAATTCAATGAACCCTATGACATGGGTGGGTGTAGAAATTTGAATCCCTTACTGTCACTTTTTTCGTGAACCAAACAAACTATAATCTTCACACATGAACTAGGGATTTTACCATGCACACAAAGGGTAAAAAAAATAGTGTTTTTACCATGGACATGGAGGGTAAAAAAAATAAGGGTTTTTAGCATGGGTTCTTTTCCTACTAAACCGACATTCCCCTGGTTTCTCCTCCTACTTCTTCAACATTCCTATGGCTTCTCCTTCCTTTGGCTTCTCATTCTTTTCAATTCTCCTCATGCTTCTCCTATGCAAGGTTGTTCCTACATAGTGGTCTGTCCATAATTATTGGCCACATACCATTGAGAAAGGAATAGGTTCATAAGCATAGTTGGTTGCAAAGGAGGGGTTGAATCATTATATACTTTTGGCTCGGGTCCAGGGGTTCCACAAGGTTCTTGTAGGGGTTGAATGTGATTTTGGCTCCCACCAGTGGAAACCATCAAATATCATGTAGATATCTGAGTCATCAATCAATTGTAGGTAAAAATTAAGAAATTATAGGGTGAGAAGAGAGATGGATAGAAGGAAGAGAAGAACACTAGATTCATTAGGATTTATAGTTGATTCTATTAATATATGGATATATTAATAGATATATATCCATATATATGGATATATTGTAATTAGGGAATTTTTTTTAGGTGTCAACAAAAATGAGGTGATCACAACAAGTTAGCAAAGGAAAATCAATAAGACAGAGTAGATTAGCCATAATTCCTTTAGTGATATAATCAACCCAAGTGTTGTAGATGAATTAAAGAGAAAAATGGAAAGAACTTGCCTTGATGAGGCTTGATGTAGATGTTTAATCCTCTTGGTCTAAGGATGAGAGTCATGATAGGCCTATAGGAGAGTGTTCAACCTCTCAAATGAACCTCCAAATATATCTCAATATCCCGGTAAAATAGACTTGTGAATGATCTCCAACACAATGCATTGTATAAAAGTATAATCTAATACATAAATAATGAAATAATAAAGTGTTGAATGGTGATTGAAAGTGCCCTATGAAGGGTTGTTATCTCCCTCACCCTAGATAATCTGGAACCTCCCAAGAGTTGGAGTAGTTGAATCATTCAAGGTATGAAAGTGAAAATTCTATGTCTACTTCAGCATGAAGAAGCAAGCCTTCAATGTTAGGACCAACCTAATAGTAAGATATCCCTATAGAGGTGTTGGAGAAGATAGGTAATAAGTTATAATTAAAGTGCATGGAATAAGAGATAGGGAGATAGATTGAAGTTTGATAGAAAATTTTAAGATTTGAGGAGCGAAATTACAAAGAGGAATGGAGTGGGTAAAATATGTAAGGGAATGACCACAAGGAATAGGTGAAAATTAAAGTAACCATTGGAGAGTTTTATTTGTATAAAAAAGGTAAATTTGTGTGATTTAATCATAACATAAAGTATGTGAGGTAATTCCATGAGAAATGCCCCAAAATAAGGCTCGCTATTTTATGTGCATCAATACACATTTATGGTACTTATAGGAAGGTTATGGCTCACTTAGCACTATTTGGGAAAATTATAGACTTATAATTTGACAAACATAAATTATCAACTAGGGGTAGGTAGCCTTGTGAGATGTTGTGCAAAATATATGCAGGCTAATACTTTTAGTGTTTTCCTAAACAAAATCACATACACACACAGCTCTAATGTCCCTTTTTCCTATCAAAACTTAGCAACAAAGGCTATGGATCGGATTTAATCATCCCTCTAAAGCTTTGAAAATTGTTGATGCTAATTAGAAAAAGATAATAGATCAATCAAACAGCAATTAAATCAATTCAACAATTTGCAATGTAAGATTAAAGCCTACCCAAATACTCCAAACATAGTCATTGCATAAGCTTCACCATTTCATCATCACACATGTGCTTCTATAATTTAGAAAAGAGGAATCAAAAGTTGTGTAAAAACTCTATCAATTCATGAAAATAATTAAAAGAACACAATCTACAACTATGGGAGTTGTGAGTAAAGGGGGCCCTTCATTACTCACAACTCCTTCAACTGCTAAAGGAGTTTACACAACAGGATCAGTAGAACATGAACTTTGTATTAATCTTAACAAGTATTACAATAGTATCAACATTTGATATATCATCCCACCTTACAAAATAAGACATGAAAGTATTTATTCAAATACAAAGACAAACTTGCCCGAAATAGGAAAAATGAAATACTGCAACTATATGCTAATAATAACTGGAAAATAGAATAAAAATAAGCATGTTGAGTTTGATCCATGACTAAAAGCATGGATCAAACTGATCTCATTTGAGTTGCTGAGGTTGTTTCCCACTTCGTCCATTTACGAGAAGTATGAAGATCTCGACGATTTCAATGGCAATTTTGAGGCAACCAATAAGACAACATCCATGTAGACGGATTTCTTAACAAAACCCATATTTTTTTTCTCTCCGAGGCTGATTGGAACATACTCAACCATCAAGATCAATGTAGGAAATCGGAGCATTACAGGAAATTGACATATCTACAAGAAATTGTACTCTACAGGAAATCACAGCCTGTCTGCTGGAAATCACGGAACTACTTCGGAAGATAGTTGATCTGCATAGGATTCGGTTAGTACTCTTGTAGTTGTAGATAATTAGATTAGGTATCATTTAACTTCATAAATACTCAAGAATAAAGGAAAATGATACTTTTTAGACTAATTTTCATACCTTAAAGCCCACACCACCCTTTTGGTCAAAACACATAGGATATGGCAAAAAGAGAGTCATGAAGGGTAAAAAGGAGTTCAAAATAGGGGGAACAAGGCCTTAGAACATTATCAAAAATGGACAAAATCGGGACTCAACATCTCCCCCACACATAGCTCCTTGCATGTCCCTTATGCAAGAAAAAATGTTGCATATCAGAAGAAGAAAAAAATTAATTTTATGCCTTGTGCTGTAGCTACTATAGCCAAGTGATCCAGTTGCCCCTGCTGGACTCAGCCTCTTGAACCCTACCTTGATATTCTTCATTCTTTTTCTCTAGGTGCTTGATCTGAGCCTGGTTTTTATTTATGACTCAACATGCCTTCTAATGCTTCGCATTCCACTCCTCTATTTCTTTCTGCAGACGTAGGCTATTCTCTTTTAGAGTTTCATTTTCCCTCCAAAGAACCCCCTCAGACACAATGAGCTCAGTGATAGCTTCCTCCATTTCCTTTAGGGACCGATTCTTTTTAAAGGTCTCCTCATCCCCGTGTTGCCCTTGATAGGAATGAGGTGGACATGGTTCTTCTCGCTCTTTGTAACCTTCGACTATTTTTTCCCCACTTTCATGTGGGTCTTGGAAAGATGCGGCCTCCAAATCTTCTTTGTCAACGAACACATCTGAATCGATCTTTTCTTGCTTCCCCTTAGACAAGTCGCAGGGATTCTTTTCCTTCTTCTTAATTTTAATTTGTTTCACCTCCTCCTCTAGAGTTTCCTTTATCTCTAGCTTTGTTGCCTGGATCCTTGTAAAACACATATCAGGAGCAAGGGTACTCTTGAAATTCGGTTTCTTCCCCTTAGTTTCCCCAATCACCATCACCTCCTCATATTTCTTAACCTCCTTTATTGGCTGACCACAGGTCCAAGGTTTCTATCTCGTCTTCTTCGCTAGTTCTACCTCTTTGGTTTTTGGTAAGTTGGGCTTTTTCTCATCATCCACGAAGTAATTCTCTACTAAAAACCCTTCCTATGTTTTATTATGTTTCTTCAAAACCTCTATCATGATAATTTTGACAAGACAGTGATGTTAGAGGTTCTCCTCTATATGTGATACCCTCTCCTTGGCAATAGAAGTAGCCATCTTCAACAAGGACCTTCTAAGATAGTATGGTAAATTTAAGGGTTTGTCTCAAAAATGGTCAAGGAAAGGAATATGAAACAGGAAAGCTAACCCAAACTACCTTCATAGGTGATGTACTTTTGTAAGAGGAATAAGAGCCGCCGTACTTACTTCTAAGGTAATCTTGTGGAATTCCCTTACTCCAGTCTGAGTCTACATGACATTTTTGAGGAAGGGTGTGCACTTATCCTTATTGAATCGTTAGTTTTTAAACCAATGCTCTCCTTCTTGTGGAACTCCACAAGCTCAGGCCACCAGCTCCTTTGTCAATCTAAACTTAATGTTACCCACTTGCACCATGTCACCATTTAGGTTTAGAGAAAAAG
Source organism: Pinus taeda (assembly GCA_000404065.3). Taxonomy (NCBI): domain Eukaryota; kingdom Viridiplantae; phylum Streptophyta; class Pinopsida; order Pinales; family Pinaceae; genus Pinus; species Pinus taeda. The sequence continues at coordinate 218,655 of APFE030558599.1, read as the reverse complement.
ACTCTGTCACTTCTGAATTATGCCCACTAAACTTTAAGTACAGAGGAAGCCATCTTGCCTTCTCCAACCTCTTACTATGTGGGTAAGTGTCAAGTAATGTCGAACCCTAAGGTTTGAATCTGGTGGCGGACCACATTTTCAATAGTGGCTAGGAGTGGGAGAGAGTAGAGTTCGATCAGTTCATTGATATTCCTCTAAGGCCAAGTGAAATAATACAAAACCGATAAAAACAAGAATGTTTTATTTTAGGAAAGGTGTAGGGTAATAAGGCAACATTGAACAATGCAGAACGTGATCATGATTGTCATTATGATCCATTCTGCAGGATAAATGTTGGGAAGATAATCAAAATAATAATTAGGAATGGGGACTCGTGTTATGACACAACGGCCCATCACTGCCTTATTTCGTGAGGGTGGTCGTGACTTATATTCATGCAAATTCAAAATTTTCATACCATTACCTTTTTACCTTAACTACTATAATGCCAAACGTACCTACTCAATCTTACCTTACAACGGTGGAGTAGCTTGGGTGACAACTTCACTCTCTTTGGAATCATAAACCACCTTCGAAACCATATCATGTGCCAAATCGTGTAATTACGTAGCCTCAACTAATAATGAAGATGATCAGTACTTGCCAGATTCTTTTAAAAAAATGTTATGCTTGAAATTCGTTCTTAAGGAAATAAGTGATTTGCTACATGAAATGAAACTACCGAACTTTTTCTACAGGAAACCATGTTCTCCTCTTTTCTTGTACATTTTACCGCACATGAATATAGGTGCTAAGGTTGAATGTTCAGTAATCTCATTATATTACCAACCATTAAGGTTAGTTGTTAACAAATGTGAGGTCCATCACTATTAATGACAGTGAGGACCAAGGTACCTCCAATGCATCCTATTAGGTGTGAATGTATGAGCTATTTTCGAACCCCCTATAGGATCCAGCAGTCAAGGAGCCATGATGAATCCACATTGCTACTGACGAGATAGCCTGTCATTGAGGTATACAAGCTTCAAGGCATCAAAAAGTCTCTAAGCTCGAAGGATGGGCCAATATTGTTGGAAGGAGGGCCTTAAGAGATCCCACATCAGTCCAAAACGAGCAAACCAAAAATTAACTAAAGACAAAACCTATTTTGAGGATCCAAAGGATCTATTGTCCTGTGATTTTAACAAGCCCATGGCATTTCATTCTCACCAGATTTCAATTTTAGAGAGTCTAAAATACTGAAAAGGAAGATTCCAAGGGGGCTCCTTTTCCGTAATTAGTCTATTGGGGTCAAAAAAAGGAATAAACCTATACCGAATAGACTTTCCTTTCATTGTTTACTGAGCACGATAAGGAACAAAGTAAGCTCAGTTTATTATGGCAGAAAATCAAGAAGAGGTAGTGAAAGGAATGACTTCCTTCTCCACCGTTTCCAACTCCTACTTCTTCACAATCTCTTCCACAAATTCCTCCTTAGATTGGGGCTTCTGATATAGTTTGAGTCTGTGCCCATTCACCAAGAGGGTAACATTCCCATCATCAATTGTTTTAACCCAAACAGATCCATTATCAAAAACTTTTTCAATTTCATAGGGGCCAAGCCAATGTGTCTTAAATTTCCCTTTAAAATTCTTAAATTTTGAATCAAACAGCAATGCCCAGTCTCCCTCTTTTAACTTATTTTTCTTAATGTATCTATCATAACATCTAGCCTTTTTTTTGTTGTATTAGATCAGTATGCTAAAAAGCATCTCGCCTAATCTCATCCAACTAATTAAGCTGCATGATTCTATGTTGATGTGCTTCATCAAGGTTTATGCCCAAATCTATTGCCATCTTAAAATTTTTGATTTGAAATTCAATTGGAAGTAAAACTTGTTTTCCATACACCAATTCATACAGAGAGAAGCCAATGGTTTTTCTCCATGTGATATTGTAGGCCCATAACGCCTCGAAAGTCGATCAGACCAATCCTTCTTATGTAATTGCATTGTCTTAGTCAGGATTGTCTCCAACACCTTATTTGTTGATTCCACCTTCCCATTGGCCTATGGATGGCAAGGGGTGGACTTCCGATGAGTAAAATGAGATTTCTGTACAATTCCTTTCACAAACTTTGACACAAACTGAGTACCCTAATCAGTAACAAACTCCCTTGGTACTCCAAATCATACAAAAATATCAAAAAAAAGGAATTCTACCACTAGCTTCTCCATTTCTCTAGGTAGTGCCCTCACTTCCACCCACTTCGTAACATGATTAGTACAAACTAAAATATACTTCTTACCTTTGGACATAGGATTGATGGGACCTACGAAATCAAGCCCACCTTTCGAATGGTTCTATGAGAACTTGTGGCTGCAAAGGCATTTCATCTAATTGAGCAGGTTGTCCTATTCTGTGGTAGCTATCACATTTACGAACATACTCCTTTTCATCCTTGAAAAGACTTAGCTAGTAGTAACCTGAGCGGAGGATCTTATAGGTTGTTTGCTTATCTGCAAAATATCCTCCACAGGGTTCATCATGACAAGCTCTCAAGATATCATATACCTCACCCTCTCTAACACACCTGCGAATAATCAAGTCAGGTTGGGTGCAAAAGAGGTCTCCTTTTATCCAAGAGTAATCAACACTTTTTCTAATAATTCTCTTTTTATGACTAGATGAGAAGTAGGGTGGTAACTTTCCTGCAGCAAGGTAATTAGCCATGTCTGTAAACCAAGGTGTTTTGACAGAAATAGCAAACAAATTTTCATCAGGAAAGTTATCATTAACAGGAATATCCTCACCTGCATGGTTGAGCCTAGATAGGAAATCAGCTACCTGGATTTCTTCTCCGGGCCTATCCAATACCATGACATCAAATTCCTATAGTAGCAAAAGCCACCTAGTAATCTTACCATTAGCGATTGGTTTGTTCGTGAGATATCAAATAGTAGAATGATCAGTATGTACAAAAACTTCAAAACTAGTGATGTAATGTCTAAACTTATTAATAGCATAAATTACAGCAAGGAACTCATTTTCAGTTACGGTGTAATTCAGTTCTGCAAGAGTTAAATTTTTACTAATAAAATAGAAAGCATGGGTTATGAGATTTTCCTTTTGGCCCAATACCACTCCTATCACTAAATCAGAGGCATCAGTGGAAATATGAAAGGGCAATTTCCAATCTGGACCTCTCAAGATAGGTGTTGAAGAAACTTTTTCCTTGAGTTATTGAATGCAGCTTAACACTCATCACTCTAATGAAATTCAGATTCTTTGGTCAATAATTTAAACAATGGTGATGCTATCTTTGTAAAATTATCAACAAACATTTTGTAGAATCCTGCATGTCCAAGGAACTTCAAACTCCCTTTTGACTAGTTGGTGGGGAGCAACTTATCAATTACTTTGATCTTAGACGGATCAACTTTAATCCCTGTAGCAAAAACATGGTGACCCAAAACAATACCCTCATTCATAATCATAAAAAAAAAATTCATTACTCAATGAAAGATTAGTTCCTCTACATCTTTGTAAAACTCTCCTAAGAATATGTAGAGCTTCTTCAAAATATCACCCAATACTGTAAAATCACCCATGTGAACCTCTACGCAATCATGCAAAAGATCAGAGAAAATACCAAGTATCACCCTTTGAAATGTGGCTAGTGTGTTGCATAAACCAAATGGCAGTACATTTTATGCGTAGGTTCCCCTGGGACATGTGAATTTCATCTTCTCCTGGTCCTCTGGATCTATCCTAATTTGGTTGTACCCGTTGAACCCATTTAGAAAAAGAAAAATACCTCTTCCCTGCTAGAGTGTCCAGCACTTGGTCTATAAAAGGCAAGGGAAAGTGATTTTTTAATGTAGCTTCGTTTAGTTCCCTATAATCCACACACACTTGCCATTTACCATTCTTTTTAGGGACAACAACTAGTGGGGATATCCACTGGCTGTCTAAAATAGGATAAACGAACTCTACACTTAACAATTTCCGCAACCCTTTTTTTACAATTTCCCTCAAAGCGGGGTTCATTCTCCTTTGTGATTGTCTCATAGGCTTGGCATTTCCTCTATGTAGATATGATGGATTCATGTATCTAGGTGAATACCCCTCATGTCTATGTATTCCCAAGCAAATGTATCCGAAAAGTATTTCAATGTCTAAATTAATTGTTCCTCTTGTTTATGAGTCAAGGCAGAATTGATATTTAGGGTTTTTCCAGAAGAAATTGCAATTACCTTACCTCCACATTCAGTCATTGAATATGTAGGAAATGCAGATAAGAGGGCTGAATGTAATTCAGCTACTGTATCATATTTATAAGAGTTCTGTAGGTTATTAATGATATATATATTAGGACTACACTGCCCCTCTAAATGCTGTGAAAAATCAGGATTAGAAATATGACAATTTAATATATTTTCCTCCGAATTTTCCTTAAGGCTCATGGCTTGGGATATTCTCAATACTGGGTGAATAGCTTTTGAATTATGTTCTTCATCATCCCAATAGGTATTTTCTAATTTTAGGAGGGGTTTGGCAGGAGGGTATAGGTTGATGTGTTTAGTTTCAACCCCATGAGTGGTGGTCATGTTTCCATACCTACACCCTATGTAGGCATCGGCCGTATCCAACCAAATTCTCCCCAAGATCAAAGGAAGCCCTCCCAAGTTAGTCTTAGTTTAAAGAACATAGAAATCTGCATGGTACTCCCAAGAATCCAATGAAATGACAATTTCTTCTAATACACCCTCTAGCTTTACCTTAAACCTATCTGTCAATTCTAACATGGTCGGAGTAGGAAGTAAGTCAAAGGATCCTATGTGAGACAATGTCTCCATGGTCATCACATTGATGGTTGCACCTAAATCTATTAAAGTGTTTCTTATTGGATACCCATTGATAAAGGTGGTAACCATAGGGATCCCAGGGTCTGCATATTTCTCAGTAACAAATACGGTGGACATAAGACTTGCAAGTTTTCCACTTACTTGAATTGTAGAAGGTTCCTTCTTCTGTCCCCTTGGTTTCTTAGTACATATCTCCCTCTCTATTTTGGCATAAATAGGGATATCCTTAAATGCTTGTAGTAATGGGATCTTAATACATACATTTCTCAATTCAAAAAAAAGATCAAACTTGGGTTGTTTTATTTTCATCTCCAACCTCTCTGGAAAAGGAGGTTGGACAATATGAGACCAGGAAGGTTCTTGTGACTTTTGAATGGTCTGTTCTACTGGTTATGGTGTTTTTTCTACTTCAAGTGTATCCAGAGTGTCTTCCTCTATAATCTCTTCGATTTTCCTTGGCTGAGTCACCACTTTTCTTGATCTGAGTTTGATTTCCTACAGTGGCACAGGAAATTCTTGCAACACAGGAACAAAAAATTCCTACAGAGGTTGTGGTGTAATACAATAGGTAGGAAAAGTTGGATAGGTGGCCACTCCAATATTGTGAGTATATTGGGCGGCTTTATTATTGGGATTGGGTAGTGGCTAGGCAGGAAGTTGTGTGGGTCGTGGTTGATTTGGTGGGGTAGGCAACTAAAGTTGTTGTTGTTGTGGTTGAACCATTTGTTGTGGCATGGGTTGTGGTGGATAAATTTTTGAGGGGTGTAATTTAATGTAGCAATATAAGGAAAAATCCCCTTCAAAGATTGTTGTAGAATCCATGGCTTCGAGGGCATTGGAATGTTCCACATCTAATTTTGGGCATAAGGAAATTTAAAATGATGTTGTGACATACCTGTAGGAAGTGGTTTCCATGGTTTTTTTGGTGCCTTTATTGATAGCTTCCTGATATGCTAGATATGCTACTTTAATCTCTGGAAGAGAAGGATATTGATTAGTAGAATAATTAGCCTCACAAATTTGGCATACCTCTATACTATCTGCAGGACATTCCCTCAAGGGATGTTTTTTTCTACTCTTGGAGAAGAACACAACCAAGGCTTTCTCCACTTCGTCATAATTCTTCTTAGCCTATAAAACATCTAACTATGAAGACAAAGTGCTAAGAACATCAGTCTTAAATCTTTCAAAGAAGTTTCCCATTTCAGCTCTGGTTACCGTAACCCCTATGATTGATTTAGTGAATCTGGAAGAGGTATCTCTTAATCCTATTCCAACCTTAGAATTTCCCCTTGAATATCATCGAAACAATTCGCACACATCATCATAACTCAATTTTGATAAATCACCTCCTCCCATCAAGTTCAAAACCTTGAGATATTTTGGTCTTATGGCTCTCAGTAAGATTGTTCTCAGGGTTTCCTTGTTCAACTAGTTCATCTTGGATCTTTGAAAATTATACTTGAATATTTCCAAGAAGTATTCGAGGCTTTCTTCCTCCTTCTGGGTCATGCCAAATATTTCTTCCCTGATGTCCCCAGTCTTACAATAATCTCGGTACTTTTTTAGGAACACCTTCTTCATGTCATCCCATGTCGAAATGGAATTCGGTTAGTCCCATGAATCATCTGAGAGATGCATCTTCTAATGTGGCAAGAAACAAATTCAACTTTTTGAGAATTTGAATAATAATCATAGCTCCTACACAATACACCAAACTTGAATAAGAATTCATTGGGATCTTCACTAGAGGTACCACCAAAATTAGGCAAAGCAGAGGGAGGAATGTTTTTCATCTAACTGGTCCCAACAGAATCTTTGATAGGAAATTCAAATGTAAATGGTTCCTCTTCTTTCTCATGATATTCCCCATTTGTAGTACCAGTACCCTCTAAATGAGCCATATTAAACCAAAAAGGAGTGGGACCCCGGTAAACTACAGATCCTTCAGATTCAGTTGCTTGGAACTCTAGTTCTTAAATAAGATTAAAGAGGAATTATTCTTTAGGCTTGCCACTAAGAAAATATGATGTCCTCCTAGTAAGAGGAGATTCTTAATTGGCAGCAACAGAGGATTCTTTGTTAGAAGGATTCTTCTCTGTGTGGGGGTATTTCTTTGCTTAGGATTAGTTTTCGATCCTTGTTCAGAACTGTCAATCCTTGGTTCATATTCCCCCTTGTTATTTGAAAACTTCTTTTTCCCTGCCAGTTTAATAGTGAACGAAGTGGTGCTCACACCACCACCAAAAATACTTGAAAATGTATATTGGCCCCTATAAAAAAATTAAAAAATTCTACTTACCAAACAATCAGGACGTGGCTTTGGCAAATTCTAATCTCTACAAGTACATAGGCCTTACCCCACATCTTACCACTTTGACTCCACTAGTCCTTAAACAAAAAGAAATCATACTAAAACACTTTCAGTATCATCCCTTAACACCTCCCCGGCAACCGCGCCAAAATGTTTGGGAAAATTATAGACTTATAATTTGACAGACATAAATTATCAACAAGGGGTAAGTAACCTTGTGAGATGTTGCGAAAAATATATGGAGGCTAATACTTTCATTGTTTTCCTACACAAAATCACATACACACATAGCTCCAATGTCCCTTTTTCCTATCAACACTTAGCAACAAAGGCTATGGAGTGGATTTAAGCATCCCTCTAAAGCTCTGAAAATTGTTGACGTTGGTCAGAAAAAGATAATAGATCAAATCAAACAAAAATTAAATCAATTTAACAATTTTCAATGTAATATTAAACCCTACTCAAATACTCCAAACATATTCATCATATAAGCTTCACCATTTAATCATCACATGTGTGCTGCTATGATTTATAAAAGAGGAATCAAAAGTTGTGTAAAAACTCTATCAATTAATGAAAATAATTAAAAGAACACAATCTGCAACTATGGGAGTTGTGAGTAAAGGGGGCCCTCCCTTACTCACAACTCCTTCAACTTCTAAAGTATTTTACACAACAGGATCAGCAGAACATGAACTTTGTATTAATCTGAACAAGTATTACAATAGTATCAACGTCTGATATATCAGCCCCCCTTAAAAAATGAGACATGAAAGTATTTATACAAATACAGAGGCATAAACTTTCCCAAATTAGGAAAACTGAAATACTACAACTATATTCTAATAATAACTAGAAAAGAAACCCCAAAGGTTAGCTCAACTGGTCAAGTCCCCGATGTTAACTACCTCGCTGATCGAGAGGTCACGGGGTCAATTTTGCTCGACGCCCTTGGGGTTAGGCCCTGCTAGTCTAGCCAAAGGGCTTTAAAACATTCCCTTCAGGGTTGATCTACCCAAATTTTCCATGCATGTAACAACCACCGAGTGATCGTGAACCACTCGTAAAAAAAAATAATAAACAAAAAAACTGGAATAGATAATAAAAATAAGCATACTGAGTTTGATCCATGACTGAAAGCATAGATCAAACTGATCTCGTTTGAGTTGCTGAGGTTGTTTCCCACTTTGGACGTTTATGAGAAGTCTGAAGATCTGGGCGGTTTCCGTAGCAGTTTTGAGGCAGCCAATAGGACAACATCCATGTAGATGGATTTCTTGACAAAGCCCATGTTTTCGTTCTCTTCGAGGCTAACTGAACATACTCAACCATCAAGATCACTGTAGGAAATCGAAGCGGTTATAGGAAATTGGCGTATCTACAGGAAATCGGCGACTCTGTAGGAAATCATGGCCTATCTGCAGGAAATCATGGAACTGCTTCAGAAGATAGTTGATTTGCATAGGATTTGGTCAGTACTCTTGCAGTTGTAGATAATTCAATTAGGTTTCATTTAACTTCATAAATACTCGAGAATAAAGGGAAATGATACTTTTTAGAGTAATTTGCATACCTTAAAGCCCACAACACCCTTTTGGTCAAAAACATAGGATATGGCAAAAAGATATTCATGAAGGGTCAAAAGGAGTTCAAAATAGGGGGGATCAAGGCCTTAGAACATTATCGAAAATGGACAAAATCAGGACTCAACAAGCACTTTAAGATTAATAAAAGTTCAAATCATTTGACCCCATAAACAATAAAGCTAAATGAATATGGGTCTTTATGTACTTGTAAAGAAGAGTTCCAAGTAACTATGGACCCAATAAGGGGATTGCACCTCATGGACACTTTAAGTAAGGAAATACCAAAAATAAGTTACCCAAAAGATTAACATGACTAATAACCAAAGGCCAACAATAGAGAGAGAGAGAGAAAGAGGTGGTAAGAGACCCCATTTATGCACTAGAAATGTCTAACAAGTTGCACATCCATGATAAGATAAGCGAGACTTAAGTGCTCTAGATTCGATCATCATATAATTTTTCCTCTATATTGATAGTTTCTAGGTGGAAAAAATTAGATAAAATGACTTGCAAGGCACATTTTATGGCGGGTCCCAATTTAGAAAATTGGGGTTCATAACCTTTTGGAGCCATTTTGAGGCATCAAAAGACGTTTTTTGGACTTTTATGCTACAAAATACTTTTCCAATGTTCTAAATACCACCCCAATTTAAGCTCGTATGTATAAGTTACACCTCTTACAAGTTGATCTACCTAGTTGGCCGTCATGCTATAAGTGGATACCACATTAGCCCCTATTACTCACACATGTTGGGCTATCCATAGGACAAATTTAAATAATATTCTAGATGGTCCAAAACCCTATCATGATGAGGTTTGAGGAATTCAAACCCCTCACCCTAGATGGCCTTTGGCATATGTTAAATATCGGATCACTAGGAGAATAATGGGTTCCATTCTTTATCATTATCTTGTTCTACAATTGAGAAAAACATCTAAATTGGTATTTCATCTAGTTTCTATATTTTTGAGAGCATGGAGAGAAGTGAATTGCTAAGCTCCCAATAGAAAATTAAGGTTCTTTAACAATGGGTACTTGACCAATTGAGTTAACCTTGGGCTTAAATACATATCATGATAATAACACTAAAAAATAAAAAATAATTTTATCTCCTTGACGTTTATGTTATAATTTTTTCATTTGATTGTTGAATTCTCCATGTGAGTTGTATTTGAGTCTCAAAACCCTTCCATACCGTCAACTCATGCATCTACTATAACCATGTCAAATTTCAATTTATACAAGAACAAAATGAAAAAATTTCAATGTTGGCCCCCTTCACAACCCCCTCTATGTAGGTTCAATTAGTGAAATCATAATTTCCACCTATTGGTAAATGCTAAGTGAATTGAAAATTTACCTAACCTTGAGAGATTTGAGAGAATTATCCCCAAGACCTCTAAATAGAAAATTAAGGTGCTTTAAAAATAGGTACTTGACCAATTGGACTTGATAGTATAAAAATGAATGAGAATATGCTGGTTTCAAGAAAAATATATTCTTTACTAAACAAGGCCAACCATGTGAAAGTGGAAGCTCATATGGCCTCTCTCACCCTCCCCCTCACCACCCCAACATCACTCCCAATTCCCCAATACTCAATTTATTAACGATAAAATATTTGAAAGAAAAATAGTAAGAATCAAGCATAGCTACAAACTAAGAAAATAAAAATTTAAGGTAATTTAAAGAGGACATAAATCAACTAAAAACATGTAAATGCATACCTCGTACATTTCAACATTTCAATATCATTAATATTATTGTTAATCCAAGTCAACATTGGTACCATCCAGTTCATAATTGATGTTGAATGGATTGGCCATATTAGAATCACCATTAGTGTCATCATTTCCAATCATATCATCATATATATCATCATAAGGAACATCGTCTCCTACATTTGGTTCGAATTCTTCAAATTTTTTATCTGAGTACATTGACGATATCATCTTCATCCAAAATATTGTCTTGATTAACATCTTCTTAAACGTCTTTGACATCTTCGTCTGACACATGAACTAACTGCTCCTCTACATCATATTCTTATACTACATTATACTTTACCATCCTTGATCTTGGATCATATCTAACAACATATGACCAACCACCCTCTTCCTGGAACCTCTGAGTAAAATACTTGTTCACATTGGCTTGGAAGAACATAGGGCTCTGATCTTGTCTCAATATTCCTTGTATTAACCATGGTAAGTCAATTAGAATTCTTAGTAACAATTCTATCATAATCATGTTCATTCCCTTGTATCTTGTGCCATTTTACCTCCAACATAACTATTTTAAATGATTTAAAATCACACTCAAGTATGTCTTCCAAATAACCATAATATCAATTTTCAGAGACTTATGGATGTTTGTCACTTCTAGAGAAAGCATTAGTAACTTGAAATACTATAGTAATCCCACTATCACAAGTTTTCATATTTTCATCCAACTTTATTATGTGAAATGTGTGGTCATTGCACCACATAGCCTTATAGTGTTTCAACTGCAATATGTTGGGAACATAAAAAATGCATTTTCAATTGATAAACATATTTATACCTAGAAATTATGCAAATCGATAAAAAAGGCATGCCATATACATCAATATAATATTCAAAAAAACTAAATAGTATGGGTGGATATCCATGCATGTTTATCTTTTAAACCATTTTCTAAATCAATTTCCCTTTCTGTAAGATTGCTATCCCTTTCACATTCAACTTCTTTGAACAATGTAGTGACACCATCACATGATAAGTTACCATCATTATATTGTTTACATCATTCAATCCATACCTTCATCCAAACAATATTGTTTGAAATGTATAAATGTATTGCATCCTAATTTCATCTAGTTGCATTAAAATAAAATAATTCACATATAACTAGTTAGCATGGTATACCTTCATAATAATGGATTATACAAGAAGACTAAAAAATAAATAAGTACGTGTACATAACAAAAATAACACACACACACACACACACACAAAAAAAAAACAAACAAACAAACAAAACAAAACAAAAACAAAACAAAACAAAAAAACAAATGTGTTATAAATATTCACTATCTACTTACATATCACTTTCCTTGTTCTACCTTTCCCTAATAGGTTCTCCCCTTCAAATTTTTTTTTATGGAGTTGGCACCTCAAATGTGATTCTCAATAATACTTGCAGCGAATTTAGGAATATATTGAGTAATATAAATCATGGTTTGATATACCATATCTCCCTCTACCATAGAACCCTTAGGATGTTCTCTTTGTCTAACTAAAGCCTTCAATGATTTCAAGTGCCTCTCAACCATCCACATTGACCTTGTGTGTACAAGTCCACATTTTTCGATCTCTTCAACTAGGTGTATCTGGTAGTATTATTGTGCATCGAAAAATGTTGGAGGTGGGTACTTTTTCATTTCACACATTAGAAAAGGAATTTGTCTCCTCCAATAATTTATTTCTTCTTTATTGATTTCTTTAGATGGCAACCATCTATAATTGACGCAAGAAAATCACAAGTTTCAAGAAAAATTATATATAAGTACATTACAAGTAAAACACATGCAGTCAAATATAAGTTGCATGACAAATAGAACAAATTATATTTTTCATATAAATCGCCACTTGCAACCTCATGTATTTTCCAAGCTGGTAAATAACTTGTTTGACATTGTTGTCAAAGTTTTTTGGGAGAGATATAGGTAGAAAATATTGTAAAAAAAAAAGAATCATTATTTATTCCTAAATTAGTAAAAGAAAAAACTAGTAAGATGTTACACCAATATACAAAAAAAACACCAAAATAATTACATTAATCAAGGTATGTCAATCATGAGTTTTTACCCCACCTAATTCACCTTTCTTTGTTAGGATATTCTTAATGTTTGAAGAAAATCGAGTGGGAAATTTAAATTTTTCAATGACCTATTTTACATCCTTGCCTTATTGCTTTGTCAATAACCATCGAAGGGCACTTATATGTTGGTCTACATCACTATTTGAATGAATCACACTTTTCATTGCATGATTGGCCTCCTTAATGTCATTACAAATCTTGACAACGTTTTCTTTGTCACTCCTTCCATATAATATTTGTGATAACATTTCCTGATGTATATTGTATCAAACAAATGAATAAGTTCTAGGTGCTCATAATAGGGTAGCCTACTAAATTGTATGGGATAACTTTTCATTCCTTTTGGAAGGGCCCCATTATTAATCCCTTCATGGCGACCTTCAAGGTGAAGCATAATTCATTATAAAAATTTTGAGGTAAAAAATCGGCCTAAAAACAAAAATGTACAACCAAAATCAACTTTATAAGAATGAACAGGATTCAAGATGATGATGTCAACCATGGGGGATGATTCACCATTTTGTAGTAAAAAGGTAAAAAGATTAAAAATATAAAAACTATTTTTTCAACTCGTATTTTCAACTTATCTTCTATGGTTTTACTCAAATTTTGAGTGGGAGCACTTGTTGGATGTGAAATTTAATTCCTAGTCTAGAGAGTACCCATGTTGCATACTTTCGATGGACCCTGCTACCCAAAAAATGAGAAATAGATGAAAAATGTGATTGCAATCACATTTGTTCATGTGTTTTTAATTTTTCATTTAGCGGGGTCCATCAAAATTATGCAACATGGGTACTCCTTAGGTGAGGAATAAATTCTACATCTAATGAGTGCTCCCAACTTGAAATTTGAGTAAAACTTTAGGGAGATAAGTTGAAAATATGAGTTGAAAAAGTAGTTTTTCTTTTTTCCCTCTAAAATTTCATGATGTAATCTAATCTTATTTTATTATTTCCACTATTATTTTATAATATTCCTTAGGGGACCCATTTTAGACCTCCAAATTTCTCTAATGAAAGATATTACAACTATTCTTTTCAATTAGTACAGTGAACAAAATGCAATACAAATATAAAATATTTCAAACATTTCATGTATGATACATAGATGATTTGTTATTCCATGCCTTGAAGATTAATTCTATTATATTGCAATTGCCATAGATGAGGTGTCATTCTCCATGGTTTTAATCCAATCTCTTCTTTCCCATTGAAAATATGTTTTTTGGTACTTAGATACCTATGGTTATTGGTGAGGAAGTTCTTATACTCATGAAACACATCATTTCCTAAAATTCTAGAACAATGAGATTTCAACTTAGGACCACAAAGTGGACCTGCAAGAGATGGATTAGCTTATATACCAATTATTTGAAGTATGTTATTTAAAAATGATGCATGACATGAACTTCATAAAATTAAACATTAATAAAGTGCATTGTAATGTTATAACATACCACATAAATGTGTTAGCCATGGGGTATCGTGAATTGTCTATACAAGCATTGCATGGAATTGAATTTCCCTTTGTGCACTTACTAGTCTATAGATACCATACATAAATATTCCCTTCCATAAAGAACTCATCAATAAGAGGCTTGATTTATACATTCACATCTTTGAATTGATACTTACCTAATCAATTAAACATATTGTACATAATTACAACATATATTGGTAAATAAAAAATATCAAACAAATAAGTCATATTTATGAAACAAACAAGAAAAATGAGATGTTTGCAATATTTTTATTTTCCAGAAGAGGACTATGTATGATAGATAGTATGTCAAATGTTTTGGGTGGAACTCCACCCATATATCAAACAAATAAGTTATATTTATGAAACAAACAAGAAAAATGAGATGTTTGCAATATTTTTATTTTCCGGAAGAGGACTATGTATGATAGATAGTATGTCAAATGTTTTGGGTGGAACTCCACCCATCGTTAGGGAATAGTATGCTATGTGATGTATGAGCTAGTGCCAAAGAGAACTTTAAATAGATAATTATACTAAGTAACCATTAGATAAATATTATAAATTAATTAAATGATCATTATATGACCAATTGTTAGCATTATTGAAGCCCCAGCGCATGCTCTTCGTGATTTTTAGCCAATAATCTACAATAATTTGTAGGCTTCACCCCCTCATTTATCAAGGACTCTGTTGATTTCATCCTTAAAACCAAGAACATCCACATTGATGAACATAACATTTTGGTCAATTTTGACATGGACTCCCCTTTCACAAAAATCCCTGTCCCTAAAGCCATTGACCTTATTTCTGAATTAGTGAATGCTAAAACCCTTAACCTTATACATATTTTCCTCTCATCCACTTTCTTTTAGTTCAAAGGCACTATTTATGAACAAACCGAAGGTACCACTATGGGTTACTCCCTTTCCCTGATCATGGACAACATATTCATGGAACACTTTGAAACTATTGCCTTTAAATCATGGCAACTCAAACCAAATTGATGGTTCTGATTTGTGGAGGACACCTTGATTATTTGGTAACATGACTTGGCTGCAATCAATGCCTTCCTTTGCCATCTTAAAAACATCTCCCCCCATATTCAATTTTTTGTGGAAACTTAATCTAATAATTCCCTTCCTTTATTAGATGTTCTTGTCACCCACTTACCTGATGGATCTCTTACCCATCATTTCTACAGAAAAAAGACCCACACTGACCATTACCTTCATGTGAAGTATAACCACCAGCTTCCCATAATTATTTTGTTCTTAAAACTTTTATCTCTCAATCCCTTAAAATTTCTACTCCCCATTTCATTTCCTCTAAAAGATCCCACCTTATTCAAGCATTCAAAGCCAATGGTTGCACCTCTTAGATTAATAAATTATTCCAAGCCACTTCTAATCCTAAATCTAAACACTTTGATTCCTCTCCCCCATTAGGCTAGGTATCTCTCCCTTACATAAAAGGAACCATTTCTCTTATTGCTAATACTTTAGGAAGAAGGAATATTAAAACCATATTTAAATCCCATTAAACCCTTAAACAAGTTTTATGTTCATTCAAAGACAATTTCATCCCTTCCTAAGATCTGGAGTTGACCAAATTCCTTGTTTCTATCGAAAGTCTTAAATTAGCCAAACAGGTTGACCCTTCAAAGCCCATATTAAAGAGCACATTGCAGACACCAACCATCACCAAATAACAAAATATGTTATCACCAAACACACTTTCAATTCCAAACATCTTATTTGCTTTGACCAATCTTAAATCCTTTCCTTTGTTCCTTTCCACAATTCTTATATCATCATGGAAGCTCTTGAGATTGAGAAGCACCCTAATAACTTTAATAGGGAATATGGTTATACGATAAACCAATCATGGAAGCCTATAATCCATCAAATCTCTCTCAATGATTTATTTCTAACCCCCTCCCCCCACCTTCCCCTAGTTTTTTCTTTTCTATTGTTTATTTCAACATATAGGCTAAATTCCTATCTTCCTCCTTTTTCCTTGATAGTTATCCTTCTTTTTAATTGATAGTTATCTATTTCATTCTTGATTTCTATTTCATATCATATTTAATAATATATTAAATGCTCCTCCTTTCCTAATATACCTTTAATCTTGGTTCCTTATTATTAATTCATAGTTTTCCTCTGTTTTGGACCTTTAATCTTGGATTCTAATAATTGTTTCATTCCATATTTAAAACCTTTAATTCTAATTCATTTAATATTTTAACCCTTTATTATATTCATCATATAATTATTTATTTATTTAATTTCTCCTCTCTAATATTCATCTAGTGACCATTTAATTAGTTTATAATATTCCTCTAAAGGTTAATTAATTGAATTATCTATTTAAAGGACTCTTTGGCACTCACTTAGACATCACATAGCTTACTAGTCCATGATGATGGATGGAGTTCCACTTGAAACATTGGATGGACTATCTATCATACACAATTCTCTTCAAGAAAAGAAAATTATTGTCAACATGAATAACTGTGGAAATATCCAAGCAAAGAAGATGTTACTGTGTTGAAAAAAATATCCTGAAAAGATAGTTGATAGAATAATTTCCAACATTATGTGCCCCCTCTTTATTAACATCCATGGAGGAATTTTATTGTTGATAACAAAAACATGCCACACCAAGTAAGTAGATTTGAGATCTCCAAATGAGTTGACACCGTCAACTACCTATGAAAGACTAAGATTACAAGGTTCATCTTTAAAATGTGGCCATATTTCCTCTATATTATTAAATGCGGATCCATCTACAAGTATTCAAATAACACCATACTTGGGCCATCTAGGCAATAATGCATGTTTTGAAAGTACATACAAACAAATCCATTTTTGGGGAAATTATCTAGGAATTCAACGTATCAATTCCACACAAGGAAGAGGGCATTCCATATTATGATTTGGAGCCATTTATCACCCATTAAACCTAGAATACACCCTATATACATTAAATAGAAAAATTCATGCATTTATCATATATATGTGTGATAAAAAATCATAAAAATAGTCATAAGAATTCAATAATTTTATTCAATAAGTTCATGCACCAACATTTCATAGCCTTGCAATATTTCTTAGATCCATACAATCAAATTCTGCAAGCACATGATTCAATTTCATAGTTCTCAGCTAAATGCATTTGGTTAAAATAAAGAAAATGACCATACTGAAGGTGGGACTTCAATTTTCCACCCAACTTTAGACTCACTACAACCATAATCACTTGCAATAGTCACCCCCAAGCGAGATCCACAATTCAAGGGGAGTTTTCTTCAATAGTGTCAATAGGAGGTCATGCTCAACTCAAAGAGGACAGAAATTACTTATGAAATCAGGTGGTTTATCAACTCTTTAGAAATAACCCTAATTGTTTTCTCAACCAATTATTATCAGGCACTCATTCCCATTTTCCTTAGCATTTCTCGAGCTCCTCCAAGCTACAATTTAGCTTCCCAGGGAATTTCATTCCCTCCACTTTGCAGGTCTTTCCAAAACGTATCATGTGATTCCCCAAGTGGAAAATCCAACCCTAGTATTGTTGAGCCAATTCCTTTTTATAATTTCTCAAGGTTTCCTCTTCATGTTCCTCTTGGGATCTTCCTCTTCTTTTTCTTATTATTTGCATCATAAAATCAATTAAAGGTGTCAGCTAACCCCACCTAGTTTTATATTTCCTCTTCTCTCTTAGGTCATGGATTTGTGGTGCCACTCATCAGGCCATTAAATAAAAATATATTCATTTATAATTCAGAGTATTATTTCATTACAAAAAATGAAGGGAAAATAATGATAGGGGTGTCACAAACCCCACCCCTTAAAGGGAACATTGTCCTCGGTGTTCTTATTAGTAAAGAACAAACAAAACTAAGCTTCACACACATCTCTTAGATCCACTTATTCAGCAAACAAAAAAATAATATGCTTCCCACATATGATCATCCATTTTCAAATGGCCCTTTTGTAGTCTTTCAGTGCTTCTGATGCACCCAATTAAACTTGGATTTGTTCATGTTCTCTGGAGTGTTTCTAAACAACCCAATGTACTTCTGGTTCTAATCGACCATGCTCATGACCCTTTAAAAACCAATATCATTTTCCAACATCCCCTTCTCTTCTTCCCAATCCATCGGCCGATTTGATTCCCCTTCCATGCAGTTACACACCTTTCAAGTTTAGGCATCCCCTTCTTTGCTTCCCAATCCCTTAAGTGATCCATTCCTTAGAAAGGCTTCCTCAAATTAGAAGGATTTCATAACCAAGAAAATTCCATGTCTTAACAATTTCATACTAATCATAGCATGCTTCATGGAAATCAATAGACACCATTGGGTGCTAGTGTCCCACAATGTCCCTATTCCTGAAATATTTAGTGATTGTGCCACTGCACACTCTAATATCACCACGTTGTTGTTGTTTTCCCTTGCAATCATCTCATGTGCTTATACTGGGCAGTTCAATATTTCACTTACATCACATACTTACATGTCATGAGAGATAATCACAAAGTTTTAAAATGAATTTAGAGCATAGCATAATCATATTTAAAAACAACTCAAGTCAATATGAATCAGAATTTTAAACCAAATTAAAGCATAGTCTTAACAAATTTCTTTAAACGAATAAATTATACTTATCTCTGTAGCCTTATCTTTGCTCCTGCACCGAGTGGTTTATTATCTGAAGCAAGAAATCATTGTTGTGTATGATCCACACAGTCTTCAGCGAGATTTGTCTTTAGATCTCTCCTATTGAGTAGTTTATCATACCCAAGAAGATACACATCAGAATATGTGCCTCATTAATTAACCAAGGAATCCTTTCCTCCATACACAAGAATGATTTCTGACAATAATTTCATCAAGTAAATGGCATGACATATACATATTTATTTTTGTAGCATCGGATGTTCTCTAGCCTTGAAACATTACAGAGAGGCTAAGACATGTGCATTCTCCAAGACCCAGAAATCATTTGGGAAAATTCCACCTATAGATGGTTTAATTAAAATAATTAATCATTTCTAATGTATTCCAAAGTCTAAACTTAGAAAATGTGATTAATTAAAGGGTATTAATTAAATCTAGTGCGAATCTTTTAGAATAAGACGAGGATCAACTCCCAGTTAATATTAGCCTTTGATTATGTTTTAATCTTGGTCATTGGTGCTCCAGTGAGAAATTATAAGAAGGAGCTTGATGGGCACTTGGAGAACACACCAAGATCGTGAGATCTAGAGATCGAATTTCTCAAGAGTAGCAGCATTGAGTTGTCAAAGAGAGATCGAGTGATATTCTTTTAGTGAGGGGCAAGGATAGTAGACTAGAGAGGATTTTTCTAGTTTCAGATAGTGCAAGGTAGAGAAGGAAATGAAAGGTTCAGAGAGGCAACGCAGTTCCACACAGAGGAAACACAATGCTTCAGAGGGAGTCTATAATTTTGCTGGGAGCAGTCGAGATCTAGTGCCAGAAATCGGGGTGTGAGACTGTAGTGCCAGAGTCAAGTTCTAGCTAGAAAATCAATCAGCTGGAAGGGTGACTCAACTCCTAGAAGTTGTGACATAGAGGCAGTGTGAGCCCATGCAAATATTGTGTAGAGGCAACATGGGGCTAGCCATCTAGAGCTTGGATCGGACTCAGATCGCTTAGTGACAGTGTGAGAATATTTCTCGCTGCCTCTTTGCCATTTTATTCTCTATATCAGATTTCCACTTTGGGCATCTAGAGATTTGTACTTAGAAACTACAGCATAATAATTAAAACCTTTAGTTGTTGCACCGATTTTCCGAAGTTGGGTTTTTCTAGGGACATTCGTCCAAAAACAACGAAGTATTTGTGTGTGTGTTTATTTCTCTCCTGTGTAATATTTTGTTTTCACATTATTTTATATTGTCAAGGTTGCAGTAGATTTTATTTCTATGTTTATTGTGTAACACTGTAAATAAATTGATTTAGAAATTGCAAGTAGGAGGAATTTAATCAGTTGCTATAATAGGGATTCGGTGACCAAAATTTCACATGGTATAAGAGCATAGATTGTAAGCCAAAGAGCTCATCACAAAAGGAAGGGGTAGTTTGAATTTTTGTGTAGGAAGCAATTCGAAACCCTCAAGGGCAGTGTATTTCCTTGGCTAGGAGGATCAATTTTCATGGAAAATTTACCTCTCTAAGTGAGTTGATAGAGAATAAAATTTTCCATATCAAAGAGTACCAAAGGCAGAGGGAGTAGCAACAGTTTCCTTGTAGAGCATATCTTCAGCTGGGATGCATATTTTGCAGCAGTTTTCTAGTGCAAATAGGGTCAGGAGGAAGGAAAATCACACACTAGGGGAATTCTTTCCTCAGGGGAATTCTAAACAAGAAGTCTGTAGTATCCTAGCAGAGCAACAGTAGATGTGTGTGGAGTTTCTCACTCCAGAAGGGAGTGCAAATAGCTGGGCAGTAGCTACGCAGAGGAGAAGAGGAGGAGTTCAACATTTTTTGAGATATGGAATCAGTTGGGTTTAGAAATCAAGATCGATTAGAGGGAGCCTCCAACTATGTGATATGGAAGGCTAGAATTTCCTACCTTCTAGATGAACATAATCTCAAGACTTATATCGATAGTGTGGTAGTTGTACCCACTAATGTAGATCCGCTTAAGAAGTACAAGAAGGAGATGGAGAAATCTAAGAGGTTGATTCTCAATGGGGTTTGAGATCATGTGGTATTTCACATAGCTAGCAGAGATAATGCTTGAAAGATGTGGGAGGCACTAGCTACGTTGTACAAAGGATCTTCCGAGCAACGGAAGATGTATCTTGAGGAGAAGATGAGATGAACAAGGATGCGGAAAGGGGAGTGTATACACCCCTTCCTTACTATGCTTTAGGATGTTCAGGATTAGCTAGCTTCAGTAGGGACAATGCCCCAACCTACAGAGTTTGTATGATTAGATCTGAATAATGTTTCCAAAGAATGGCAAGTTTTCATCCAGAGTATTCTAGGCAGAGAAAAACTACCAGATTGGGAACGTGTGTGGGTTGATCTGCAACAAGAGGAGATGAGGCGAGATATGGTGAATAGCAACATCAGTGGTGGTAGTAGCAACAGTGGGACAAAGCAAGAAAAGGAGGACGAAGATGTGTCCCTCCCATCTAAATGGCAACAGGAGCAGCAAAGGAGGAAGAAGGACATTTCCAAGATCAAGTGCTTCAAGTGTGGTGAGCTTGGCCACTACAACACTCAATGTCCTCTTAGAAGGAAGGACAAGGAGGATAGGGAGGACCAGTAGGCTACATCCAATGAGATCGACAGGTTGTCCTCCATATTGGAGGAAGAGTTTTCCATGATGATCGAGTTACCTCCAGGGGTGAGGTGGGGTGATTTGGAGTTGTAGCCCAGAGAGATACAAGATGGGTAGGATTCTTGAGGAGGTCCACCTCATGAATCAAGACCTTGCTATGAGAGCCCATAGTCAGCAATAACAAGATGGACTAGTGGTTGGTGCATTCAAGTGCCAAAGTGACAGATGTAGTAAGCTAGTAGCGGTCTAAGACTGAGCAACACAGAGAAGATTTGGCAGCAGTGCAAAGTCAGCATTAGCACAGTGGCTTTAGTGATAGCATAGAGGCTAGCAGTAGTCAGAACTCAGCTGATTGATTTATCATAGTAACCATTGTTGGTTTAGTATTTTGGATGCTTTTATGTTATAGTTGTTGCAGTTGCAACAACAGAAATTGTAGAGGGTTGCAGTGTTGGAAGAAGTTCAGCAAGGCCAGCGACAACATGGATGTAGGAATCAAAGTTGCGCAACAGTTGATGGGAAGCAAAGTCAGACATCAACAATGCAGCAAGAGATGGTGCAAAGGAAGAAGTGATGCTTCAGTGGGTAGCAACACTATAGCACATTCTTCACTAAGAGGGAGTTTTGATTTCTATAGCATCAGATGTGATCTAGCCTTGAAGCTTTGCATAGAGGCTAAGACACATGCATTCTCCAAGACCTAGAAATAGTTTGGGAAAATTCCAACTAGAGATGGTTTAATTAAAATAATTAATCATTTTTAATGTACTCCTAAGTCTAAACTTAGGAAATGTGATCAATTAAAGGGTATTAATTAAATCTGGTGTGAATATTCTAGAAGAATACGAGGATCAACTCCCAGTTAATCTTAGCCTTTGATTATGTTTTAATCTTGGTCGCTGGTGCTTCAACGAGAGATTATAAGAAGGATGGGCACTTGGAGAACACACTGAGATAGTGAGATCTAGAGATCGAATTTCTCAAGAGTAGCAGTGAGTTGCAGAGGAGAGATCGATTGATATTATTGCAGTGAGGGGCATGGATAATAGACCGGAGGGGATTTTTCCAGTTCTGGAGAGTGCAAGGTAGAGAAGGCAACGAGAGGTTCAGAGAGGCAGTGCAGTGTGACGTAGAGGAAGTGTGGTGCTTCAGAGGGATTCTGTAATTTTGTTGAGTAGTCGAGATCTTATGCTGGAAATCAGGGTGTGAGAGTGGAGGGCTAAAGATTCGAGTTCCAGCTAGCAAATCGATCAGCTGGAAGGGTGACGCGGCTCCTAGAAGTTGTGACGTAGAGGCAACGTGAGCCCACGTAGAGGCAGTGTGGGGCTAGCCATCCAGAGCATGGATCAGATTCATATCACTAGTGACAGTGTGAGAATATTTCTCACTACCTCTTTGTCAGTTTATTCTCTGTATCATATTGCTAGTTTAGGCATCTAGAGATTTGTACTAAGAAACTATTTTATACTAATTAAAACCCTCAGTTGTTGTAGCGGTTTTCCCAAGTTGGGTTTTTCCAAAGACATTGGTCCAAAAACAACAAAGAATTTATGTGTGTTTATTTCTCCCTTGTGCAATATTTTTTCCGCAGTATTTTATATTGTGAAGGTTGCAGTAGATTTTATTTCGATGTTTATTGTGTAACACTGTAAATAACTTGATTTAGAAATTAACAAGTGGGAGGAATTTAATCAATTGCTATAGTAGGGATTTGGGTCAACGAATTTTCACAATACATTCTTTTCAACATTCACATATTCATAAAGTATAGCACATCCACAGGACATACAGTATTTAAGGTTTATAAAATATCTTGGTATTCATGTAGAGAATGCATTAATTTGAAAATAGTAATTTCCAAACTTAGCTGAAGGAATTTTCACCCAATTCCTTTCTTTTACCTTTTAACCTTGATGCCATCATCAATGTTATCAACTGATATTTTTGTTGTTGCAATATTCAGTAGTCCACTCAACTCAACATGTTCTCACCCATGTTGTTTTCATGTTATCAAGTTTTATCCCTTGCCATTTTTCACGCAAGTTCGCCACCATTATTACTTAGAGCATAAATAAAACACATATATCAGCAATGGGCCATTCTTTCCATATTTCCAAAAAGTATTCCATGCAACTTGGAACTCATTAAATAACTTTGTTGCATTACCCAATTGTGGAAAATGCAATTTTTTTTAATACCATTCACACAATATTTTTATTATAGGTGGTTTATCGGCTATGGAAAGCAATATGAGAGTGGTTTATCAGCCCGACAGAAAGCACCTTGGGTGGTTTATTAGCCTCCTCAAAAAGCACCCAGTGGAAATTCCATGCAATCCTTTCATTATAGTTGTTTTATCGGCTATGAAAAGCACTCTAAGAGTGGTTTATTATCCTGATAGTAAGCACCTTGGGTGGTTTATCAGCCTCATTAGCAAGCAACCCGTGGAAGTTCCACACAACATTTTTATTACAAGTGGTTTATCAGCTACAACAAGCACTCTAAGAGTGGTTTATCAGCACAATAACAAGCACCTTTGGTGATTTATCATCCTCCTCAGTGAGCACCCCATGGAAGCTCCACACAATATTTTTGTTATAGGTGGTTTATCAGTTACGAAAATCACTCTAAGAGTGGCTTATCATCCTAACAGCAAGCACCTTGGGTCATTTTTTCAACCTCCTCGGTAACCACCCCATGGCAGCGCCACATAATATTTTTATTATAGATGGCTTATCAACTGCGACAAGCACTCTAAGAGTGGTTTATCAAACCGACAACAAGCACCTTGGGTGGTTTATCAACCTCCTCGACAAGCACCCTATTCACAAGATTTTTATGTATTATTATTCACAATGATTTTTTATTTACTACTTGAATCTTATAAATTTACAAAACATTATAAAATACAAATTTATATATGTTAGTGCCCAGACTATGAAATTTGACCAAAGTTTGACTAAGGATATTTTTCAAATTGTGAGTCGATATGAGACGAAATTTAAACCATTGGAAAGATGGCAATGAAA
This sequence comes from Pinus taeda, assembly GCA_000404065.3. Taxonomy (NCBI): domain Eukaryota; kingdom Viridiplantae; phylum Streptophyta; class Pinopsida; order Pinales; family Pinaceae; genus Pinus; species Pinus taeda. The sequence goes on along the minus strand of APFE030558599.1, from coordinate 194,213 downwards.
TGAAAGCAATGAAATCGTCAAAAAAATCCCAAACAAAGTGAAAATATCACAAAATAAACCAAAACAAAGCATTCAAGAAGGTGATATTAAAAAAATTCATATGGAGGGCCCCATAATAAGTTTGAAAATTTAGGGGAATACTTGTGGCTGCAACACAATCTACCAACACTAATGGTTAAGTGGTGTTGTCTTACATAGTTGGAACAAGTGTGTATGAGATTATTTATGTGATATGAGGGGTTTGGGAAATACTTGTTATGGCTTGCTTATAATGGAGTGTGTGTGTACACACACACACACACTAATTTGGATATGGGGAATCTCATCATCTGAATGTTATGTGATAGGAGCCTTAGTGGAGGATTGACCATTTCTATATGCTGGTTTTGGTTAGCAATCAGTTTCCTCGTATTCTTCTAGAATATTCTTTATGTGATCCTAATCGATCATAATATGTAATATTATCTAATTAGAGATGTTGTGTCTATTCTCTAATCAATTAAAAATTATATGGATCACTAGACATTATTTCTTTTATGCATAAAAATTAGCTTGAACTAAACTATAATATGCATAACATTCAATGATGGGTCTCGTATACTCATCCAAAATAGCATGTTTTAATTTAGAACAGAAATAATCAATTCATACAAATCAAATACGAGCATAGTTAATAAATTTTGCACAACAATTATCCAAATTACATATAATTAAATCAAATAAATATTATAAGCATAAAAATTGAGCAAACGTTAGACATATTTCCAAATAAATTCGGAAAATTCTCAAAATATGACATTTAACCAAGAAGAGCATGTCTATAAACACCAAGGTAGAGATAAAGATTGCTCTAATACCAAATGTAAGCTAATGGAAGCATACTAATGATTCTATAATTTGGAATAAACACGTAAAAGAATCAAAAACTTGAATGCCCAAGAAATCATACCTCCAGCCATTGATGCTATTCACACTCTGATGTATTTCGTACACAACTGTGTAGATCTTTTACACCACCTCAACAACTGCTCTCACAATTTATAAACCCCACCCTCCTCTAAAGAGTCTAAATATTATTCAAAATAACTAATTCAAACTGAAACGCTCCAACGATGCTTTTATCAAAGAAAGTTCTGATCATAGATTCCACAACATAAATGAAATTGATACAACCCAAAAAAGATAGTAGGAGACCTGCAATGCCTATAATGAAGCTAAACAAAATGTACCCACATGTTGCTCTAGCATGAAAAGCCTAGTGGGGATCCTAGACATGAAATAAAAATAGAATAACGCCAGTCGACAGACACGACTAAGTCCAAATCTGGGTATGCATGTTGCAGAAAAGATGAACTTTAGCAGCCAAGAACAACATTAGAGATCACGCCTAAGAAAAATACACCAAGCAGATTGCAACATGAATCGAACAATGAGGAGTAGTAGCAGCAGCATAGATAAAAAAAATCACCCAAGATCTCTCATCCGTGTGGCACTTCCAAGCTCTACTCGCTCTAACTTAATGGTGTAAGACTGAGTTAGTGAGCTTGGGGGCCAAACAGAAGTATTTATAGCCAAGCTTCCATCAATATTTTGTTGGCTATGTGTCAAGTGTTCCATAGTACATGGTAGAGAACTGAAGAAGGAGTAATGGACCACTCAAGGAGCTCCCAACAAGAAATTAATTAACTGCAGTTGGTTTCCGTAATTGAAGGAAATAACTGCAGTTGGTTTCCGTAATTGTAGGAAATAACTGGTACATTATTTCCAAATTATCGGCGGTCGTTGGAAGCCGTAAAGGGAGCTTAACAGGAGATTCACCCAATCACCATATCGTCCGTGTGTCATCGCTATGTTATACACCAGAAACACCAAAATCAATGAGCCTATGATAAGTTTGGTAGAAAAATTAGCTTTTGCCATATAATATACATATATCTTCAAACAACCTTTTAGTGTTAAATACTTTTATGGTTTTCCTAATTTGTTGGTCTCGCGCCTCGGTTCTAGGATGTTCAAGCTCCTGCATCATGCAACACAACTCAACTCGCTTGTTTAAACACCTCATATCAGAGCTAAAAGCCACACTAAGGTATGACCACCAAAGAACCATATCACAATTCCTTTGTCATACTTTGGTATTGTACTCGATTAGAGCTATCATGTTGTAACTGAACCGTAAGATTTCAAAGCTAGAACCAAAGAACCACATGAGACCAAACAAGGGTGAACTCAACAATTCGATAGTGTTGAAATAATTTCATTGCACTAGAACCATACCATTAAACCAACCAAAAATTGCCACCTTTTAGTGCATGATCATGTAGTTAATATAGCCTATGAGGGGGTCTGATTGAACTAACGTTGACCATATCACCAATGTAATAAATCTAAAGCCAACATATCAATGTGACCAGGTTCTAATTGTGAAAAATGATATATGGAAGACTATATTCAAATCCCAAGAAGTATTTTTTTAGTGGTTTTTAATGCCAATTTTATTTACTAATGATCCAACAACTTTCATGAGGATTATGCTTGGTATCTTGCAGCCATTCAAAAAAAAATTAGGTTGTATGTTTAGATGATGGCTTCATCTTTAGTAGAACATGAGAAAATCATTTGCAGCACATTCAACAGGTCTTGATCACCCCACAATACATAATTTGTATTGGGACCTAGAGAAAGTAGCATTTGGCATCTAACAAATTTAGTGTTTGGGATACACCATGGATGAACACTCAGTGTATGTGGACTTAGCCATGATCCAATTCAGACATGATTGGCCAACCCTAATGACCATAATAGAGTTCTACAACTTCTTAGGCCTTACCAAATTATATCGAAGATTCATATTTTGGTTCTATTATCTCTTGGCCCTTAAGTTAAGTGACTAAGGGTGGAATTAAAGAACAAATTTATTGGTTTTAAACACAACAAATAAAATTATACACTTATGCAATACACCAATGCTCACCCTAACAAACCTACTACAACAATTTGAGATTAAGACATATTACTATGACTATGTTATTGGCATAGTCCTCAATGATCAAGGACATCCAATCACCTATCAGAGTGAAAGGATCTATGATACTATGTTGAGCTACCCCACCTATGACAAGGAGATGTACTCCATTGTGCAAATGTACTGATAATAAAGTCATTATAGGGAAGAACATGACCATCCACATTAATTGTGGGCTTCTGTAATTTGTGTATACAAAATGAAATTTATATAATAACAACAATAGGAAATGGACCACATGCCTATAAAAATTCCAATAAAATAAGGACAAAACCAACCATGCTACAGATTACCATGCTTGGCCTATGGTTGTGGCATTAACCATGGCTCCTGACTATTATGGGCAAGTAATCTCTAGGCAGAAACTATTATACAATAGTTAATTTGACTTTACATATTGTTTGACCAAAGGTCCCCCAAAGGAGGGGGGTGAATCAATGTGAGAGAAATCTAATCATTTCACAACTTTTCTTTAACAAAAAATTATATAACAATAACCCATAACCATTTGCAGCATATTAGTAAGTATGGAAATGCATCATCAACACATCAAAGAGTCATCACATCAACATAAAGAGACTCAAGATTTTACATGGAAACCCAAATGGGAGAAAATCACAAATTCTTCTTCTTATGCTTTTATTCATCACATAAATTTGTAGGTTGGAACATGTTATAGGCACCCACCCCCAAAATATGCAAGTTGCTACTTGTAGTGGGATACAACCTAATTGAGGCACCAAACTCAAAAGAATGCAAGTGGCTACCCATTGTAGGCTACAACCTAATTGAGGCACCAATATTCATGGTGAGAAATCTCCAACTTGATCTAGGCTAGAACCTAATTGAGGCTCCAACCTCTATGATGAGTAATCTCCAACCTACTGTAGAATCCAACCTACCTCAGTGGAGGCACCCAAACCCTTCTCAATTCTTTTTCACCACCATCATTATCACAACTTACAACCTGCACCCATTGGCACTCCAATGTTTTCCCTTGGAACTACTGTAGCTATAGATATTGTCATTTCACATTTTGTCATACTATTTTCCATAATCTATTGCAACTGGTTCATAAATATGGCCACATAAATAGCCCATATACCCTAAAAAACATGCAGTGGAGATTTTTGTTATCAAATACTTGTCAATAGGGCTTTGTATGCCTCTAGAAACATCCACACATAAGCCATGATCATTGTTCTTCTTTCAAAACCCACATGATGACATCAACATGAAATCATCATGCCATGTGGAATCGCAAGTTTGATAGCTAGTTTCTGCACAATCAAAGCATCCCAAGAGTTTTTCAGGGTGCTAAATCCAAATATGCAATTAAAAAACCATTTTAACTGCAACAAATCAAGATTTAACATCAATTTCTTCCGCTAGATTCCATCACCAGAATCTTCAAAAAATCACATTATAAACAACTCTTATATATATATATATATATATATATATAATACATTTATTATATTATTATAATATCAAATTATTAAAAATAAGAAAAAATATTAAATAGAATATCATACCGGAGAATTTCATTTGGATCACAATATCAAAATCTCTAGGGGATGAATATATAGCCATAATATAAAAATATAATTAAAAAACTATATATAAAAATGATGTTGTAAATAAATAATACATTTATTATATAATATCAAATTATAAAAAATAAATAAAAATATTAAATATGACATCATCCCAGAGGTTCATCCCCAATAATTTAATTTAGATCACAAACCAAAATCTCTAAGAGATGAAATGCCGAGATGACATGGCAATGGGAAGAGCATAAAAGGCATTCACATTAAAACATTCGAAAATGGGACTCTTTTTTATGGGATTTTATAATATGACATGGAATGAAGAAGGTTCCGCACTCCACTCATGGGCCTCCGCGCACTCCCTCCTTCATTTACATTAATAATATGTACATTTTCTCAAACAAACAAAAGACCATGAGACTCTATACGCCTTTTTTTTAATATTTCTTTTATTTTCTTTGTTTTTCTTTTAGTGTAATTTAATATTTTAATCTATATTTTTGTTTTATGCGTAGTTTTTGTTTGTTTTTTTTTTTAATTAGAACATTGTGTTAATAACTAATCACCCAGAATTTTTAATAAAATGTCCGGCGGTCTATATTTTTCAACAAATCAATATTTTTGGAACCCAGACTTTGGATGGCCATATCTTGAGTTCTATTTAATGAGATTGAACAAGTGTGGGCTGGTTGGAAAGCTAATTTTGAGTAGAAGGATATGGAAGTAGTTTTTTGACAAAATTTAGTTATTTATTATGCCAAAAATTTAGTAGAAGCTACAGTTATAAATTTTCAACTAAAATTAGTTTTTGGATTTGTTTTGGAGAGTTTTTATTTGCCCAAAGTTTCTTGTGTTGCAAATTCACTTTAAATTATCATTTTTTCCACAGGGAATGATCGAAAGCATGAATTTATTTTTATTTAATTTATTAAATTTAATTTTAGTGGGTGAATTTGTTTTGACAATTTTGCATTTTACTTTTGCATGTAGATTTAATTTGTTTTGAATTTTGTTTTTGGATACTTTTTGGAAGAGGTTATTGGAGAGGATGAGGCAAAGGAAACTTGGAGCAATGGAATTGCACCAGTAAAGAGGAGAAATAATTTTTTCTCAACCGAAAATCAGAGATCTCAGCTATATTTCAACAACTCTCCCTTTTGGGGATTTCATGTGTAATTTTAAATCAGAAACAGAAGGAAAATGGGTTCAATTTCTTTGCAAAAAAATGAATTTTGCACTATTATAGAGGACTGAATTTTGTAGAAGATTGGTTATATTTGGACCAGATCTTAAGAGGTGTCTTTCAGCTCCAAAAAAAAATTATGCTATCATGAATTTTGTTTTTGAGAAAGTATGTAGTCAAAAGCTATGATTAGGTCTACAACTTTAATTTAAATTATAGTTTTCCTTTTAATTTAATTTTGATTGAATTATTGATCCTTATAAGTATTTTATTATTGGGTTTTTTGACTATTGTAAATTTCATTTAAATGTATGCTTATTTAAACATTGAAAAGTTATATTTTCATGATGGATTTGATTCATATTAATGTTGAGCAACGAATTTGATAGATAGACACGTTATCACTTATAACTATTACCTAGATTGGTGACAAGTTTATCTTTGTTTGAATTATGATTACAATATGAGAACTATTTTCAGATGAAATCAGTCTGCTAATTTTGAATTCATTTTATTTGAATTTAGATGTATGCGTAATAGAGATCTAATAACTATTTATTGGATAGCTGAATGTATATATTCGCTTGAATTAGTAGTAAGTCCTAGAACTATTTCCTTAGCTTATTGACTTCATTTTCATTCTAAATTCAAGCTAGTCTAGATCTCATGATTTTAATCTTAATTGGGACAAGATCAACATCTTCCTAACCGAGATAAATTTAAGTTTACTTTTGTTGCTTACAAAATAGATTATATTGCATTTGGATTTAGATTTAGATTCGATTCTCACTTTTAGATGTCTCCTTACACATGAGAAATCTCATTGGTGGCTTGGTTGAGCCCTTGTGTCAGTTTAAGGACTTCTTTCTTGCAAGCTAGCTACAAGAGAGTAAGTCTCATTGCATCTTCTTATTAATGGTAATCGAAACATCACAAGTCAGCAGGGAGAGCGAGGGTAACTAGAACCATTTGAATCAATCAGAATCACCATCCCAAATAGATAAGATCTTAGTTAGGCCCCTAACCGGGTGAACCCCCAATTGTCGATTTCGGTCTTTTTTGTCATCAAAAAAATTGGCGCTAGAAGGAAGGCCAATGAAAAGTTTTCCTTTTGAGTTTTGTATTTCAAATTTTTTATTTATTTGCAATGGCTCCTTCTAAGATTCTTATTTCGAGTTGCATCTCTAGACATGCACCTACCAACACTCCAATAAAGGTAGTAAAACACTTGTCAAAAACAAAGTTTAATGGTAAGAGAAATGTTTATGCTTTTAATCATATCTTTCAATTTATTTTAAATTGTACTAATTATGTTGTTGATGAAAGTGTGATTTAAAGTATTTTTACTTGTACTCTGTCGAGAAAAGCCTAAGACTGGTGTCAATCATTACCATTTTCCTCTGTAAATAGTTGGGATTAGTTCACAACAATGTTTCTTCATGCATTCCAAAGCTATGACTATAAGAAGGTATGTCTTGATGTTGTCTTAGTGGGCCCTGACCTAGGTTCAACGTTAATTTAGCCAAACAAATCCCTACACTAATGGCCCTTTGGGCATCAATCTGTGGAGCGTGGACTGAAGTCTCACCTGAAGCAGTATGGGGGGATGTTGGAACCAAGTTTTTGCACCCAAAGATGGTAGCGATGTCATTTTATGCCCTAACTCTACCTTCACGCAGATCGATAAGCCTTTTAGGGCTTATTGATATACTTCTCTTAATCAGCATCTAGACCTTCACGAAGGTTTACGACTGTCGTTCGTGGACCTTAACTAGATGAATCAACCACTTACGCACTTCTGTAATTACTCTTACTTTTGTATTTACCCAAATCATCTTAAGTATCATATAACTTCAATATGCATTAATATGTTCTTCGCGTAAACAGATATCATTACTTGTGTACGGATAACAACGTAAAACATATAGATTCGCGCATCAATATAGCATTAAATCATGAAACCATTATTTAGCATAACATAACCACATTTATTCATAACAGAAGTAAATAGATCAAACACAGATATTTCCAGAGTAATCTTCTTTATTAGTACTTCAGATCTTCTTATAGACTCTAACTACCCTGCGCACTCAATTGCAAGGGTCCGCACACTCAGCTATGGACTTCTATCTTAGGCCTCTACACACACAGTAGTAGAGCCTTTCTTTTATTCTAAGACTCTTCGCTCTTAGCTCCTACTGACCCATCAATGACTTCACTCCCTTAGACTCTTCTAAGACTCTCCTTTTTATATAATCCCATCTAAATCCGACACAACTTACATAAAAGAAGGGCGGAAACCCTTTATGACACTTTACATCTACATGCTCCACAACCACAAATTGTGAAGACTTTACACTTTACATGCAAAAACTTGGGCTTTCTGCCCCAAAACCTAGGCTTTTAACCCCAAAGTTGACCCTAGGGCACCCTGTCCCAATAGGCCCCAACACAAATATGGTGACTCACTCCCGAGTCACTCTGATGGAATGGAGATCTTGCTACGAAGACCTGCCACCTCTACTTGTACTACTACAACTTCAGTTGTACACTCTGTAGCCACCTGCTTGACCTGCTCCACCAGCTGCTCTGTTGTTGGTCCTACGTTATCTACCTGGATCTTCTGCTGTGATGTCTATAGGCTAGCCAAATTCTCCCCAATGGTGATGGAGAGTACATAGGCCTCATCCATCCAAGGCGCCAATCTAGCCTTGAGGACTTCCTCTTTTTGTTGCACTACTTCCGCTTGTTCTTTTAGTTCCTTTGCCTCCTGCAGCTTGGCCAATCTCTGTGTGATGGTGAAGGTGTGCATCGTCGCTCTAGCTTCATCATACTATTGTTGTAATTCCCTTGCCTCAGTATTCAACCTCTGTAAGGTGGGATCTTCCTACATAGTTGTGAGGACCTCCATCGATTGCTCGAAGAGTGCAGTACATTCGGCCACCATGGCATCTACTGCAGTGGCTGCATTCTTAACAGTTGCCTCGCGCTATTCCCTGACCTCTGGCAGAGTTGAAGGTTGTGCCCTCAACTCAAGCTCTGTAATCTTGAGTTCCAGCTCAAATTGAACCTTGGCCATCTCAATCCGAGCATCATGCACACCTGTAGCCAACTTCTGAATCTTGGCCTCCACAAGCGCCTCTTTGGGGATGTGCAGTTCCAGAACAGTTCTTCATGCTTCTCCTACCACCACTGTGGTGCACTCATTCTTCTCCTGGACCTTCTTCTAGGTTTCTATCGTTGTTGTTTTCTCAACGAACAACTATTCATTGTTAACCTTCTACTCACTAATCACGCGCTACTCTCGGGCCCTAAGTTCTGTGATCACACTTGCTTGCAGCATGTGAAGAAATTCGCTTAGGAGCATGGCCAAGTTGAGACCAATGTTCTTAAAGAATCCTTGTTAGCATCTGTCTCCGCGCTTAGAGCTCGATCAGGCCAAATGATGGCCTGAGGATCTAAAGAGAAAACTATCTCTGCTGCTCCAGTGGTCCCCGATGCTAAACTAGTCGACGACATGCTACTCTGTCGTACACCTACCTGTAGTTGAGTAGTTTGGATCTGTAGCTCACACAGACCCGTTTGAATGTTAACCAAGGCTTGCTTCTGTTGTTGCTCGAACTATTGCAGCAATTCTGCCGTCGCATCCCTTACTTTATCCCCAATGTCGTCTAAGTCACCCTCTGTCAAGGTGATCGCGTCTAGTGATGACTTGGTGGCCTTGGACATTTTTCGTGGCCCTTCCTTCTCCTGCTCCCTGTTTCGCTTCACCGGGAAGGGAGTGCTTTCTAGATATGCACCACCCTACTCTGATCATTCTTCTTATTCTATTTGTGGTGAAGGGGATTTCTAACTTCTGTCATAATTGTGTTCTTCCTCCTATTCCTTGGCAGCACGCTCCACTTCCGCGCATGCCTTCTTTGCAACCTCCTTCTTTCTCTTTTCAGCAAATAGTTAAATTTTCAACTAGGTATCTTCCTTCTTCTTCTTTCTCATAGACTTACTAGACCCAACGGACAAATCTAAGGCCATGCGCCACTCGGCTTGCCAATGCTCAAGGACTGTTGCTATGACATCATCTGTCACGAGGTATGGTATATCATACCACTTATGTTCTGGGTCCTTGCGCACCTGGATGGAGATACAGTGGAAGTTCTCTTTGAACTCTATGTATCTCGACAACTGATCAAAAATAGTTGGTGACAACCTTGGCTTGCAGTTGATGGCCATATTGATGCTCATCTCCATCAATACCCAGAATACCTTGCTCTTGTAGACCCACTCAGCATCCTTCATGGCCCATAGGGAAGCAAACTTCGTTACTTCTAGAAAATCTTTTGTGATCGGAGGAAATTGACTGTCCTCCGGCAACTGCCATGCGACCAGCACAATCGAAAGTAAGAGGCATAAGTAGTGAGGAGTCTTGCTCTGGTCCTGTGCCTCCCTATAGTTCACGAGGAACTCGCTGCATAGCTAACATGCCCAGTTGAATTGTACGCCCTCCGCGCACTAGGCCGCTAATGAAACAACTGGTGTTGTCACCTCTTCTACACGACACTTCCTCATTACGTTGCTCGCCAATATTTAGGCAGCCACCTTCACCACGGGGTCCATAATACTCGAAATTAAATATCCGCATGACTTCTTGACAAGCTTAAACTTGTCCTTCATCCTTTTAGCAAGGTCGAGTTTGCCCATCTTACAGCCAAATGCCTTGGCCAGATTTAGCCCTGAATGGGGTAGTAGGGTGATCTTATGGATCAACATATTAGTTATAGGGATTGGCTCTTCCAACCAAAGGCACCTGTCGTGCACCAGGCACAACAACTGTTTGATAACTATCAAATTTATGGGAGTGCAGTCGTAATCTAACACCCATAGAAGATTCAGCAATCCTGCCTTTTCCACCCCATGGATCCACTTCACCGGCTCCAGCATGGTGACACCTGAGTCCTTGTAGAATACTCTCTGCATGAAATTATTAGTAGCCAGGTGGGTAACCACTCTGTGTCTGCCAAGTCCCAATATTCAAGCTTTAGATGGGGGATGCGAACCAAGTGCGGTCCTTCAAACGTGATATTCTCTGGCATCATGGGTATATGAAGGAGAAACTTTCCCTCGTCTAGGTCCTTTGGGACCTTCACCTTACCCCAGCACAGAGGGATGATTCTACTATCTTTGAGATAGGGTCTACTCCCTCAATAGCAATTTCCTTTGTGCCCTCGTCGGACTCTAGGTTTACCACCTTGCCTTTCTCCTGTGTGGTGGCCTTCTCTTTCTTCTAATGCTTCCTTAATGACTTGCACATCGGCTGTGTCGTTTTCTATTTTTCCTTCTTCGTCTTGGAAGCCTCTCCTGTCGGCCTAGACGAACTTGGTGATTTTGGTACTGGAGTGGGCACCTCCACACTTACGACCTCAATGGTAGCTCCCTCAGAGGCCATAGATCCTCCAACACTGACTGTTTCCACAGGCACCGACATGAGGTTGTTAAGGAGCTCCCAGGTTTCCTTAGGTAACTTGGAAAACACTGAACTAGCCACCAAATCCTCAAAAACTATAGGATTCATGCACAACCGATAGCACGACACAGAAGCTCTCAAAATGCAAAGTTTTTTTCATTGGGCAGCCATCTGTAATTTGTAGGTAAATTACAATTAAAATCTGACCGTTCCCCCCAAAATATGCTCATAAATGCTAGATTGGTAGCAAATTTTCAAAGTTCTCACTCTTAATTTTAGCCTTAAATGTCCCCCCCGGCTCCTCTTAGCTGTTTTCTCACTATCAAATCATGAAAAATGACCTAACAGTCACTTTTTGGCTGCCCTGCGTGGTCTCTCCTTCTATAGTGTAGCTCCCATTGCACTTATGGTGATGTTGTGACATTCTTCCATCTCGCACAGTCCCCCAATCGTGCAGCTCTACAACCCAGGTAGTGTAATTTATAGTCTTGCGCCTCCTTTTAACTGCCTGAAGCACTAAGACTGTGCTTCCATCATATAGTCATCTGGTCAGATCCCTGATGTATGGCTTCAATCGGCTGCCATTTAGCTTTTTGGGAAATGAATCTCCATTCAATTTCACCAGTTGAACTGCTCCACCATCGGTAATCTCTTTGATGACATATGGTCCCAGCCAATGCATGTGAAATTTTCCTGGAAATTTATCAAACTTGTTGTCGTATAATAAAACCAAATCATTTACCTTGAAGGTGCGAACTTTGATGTGCTGATCGTGCCATGCCTTTTCGTGCTCCTTCTGAACTTGCTAACGGAATCCAGCCAAAAATCTATCTTCTTTAATGTAGAATAGTCTGTATACATCTTAAAGTGTCATCCTAGCAAGTAGTGTCTGAACTTTTGTGTAGAAATTCCCACTGTAGATCAACAGATTATGCAATATACTAAAACACAATACAAGATCTACTTCTACAACACTTTGCAAAAGCTTAATCGAATTGAGCAATATCAAGAGAACACATATAACTAAGAATGAGAAATCAATCACAAATAACACAGAAGAAATAACCCAGGGAAAGCCTCAGCTTAAAACCCCAATTTCTGTATTATCATACAAGTGGAAATATAGTCTGGATTACAAAAAGAATCAGCTCACAAGCTATCATGCTCTCTCTGCAATCCCTCTGTTGCTCATAGACAGTCAAAGGTCTCTCTCAAACCTTCTCTTCTACCCTCCAAGCCTCTTATTTCTTTGCACAATTTTCCTTGTGGTCCAGTGTAGCCACTTGTGTGAATTGGCCTTTTCACACACTCACTAACCTCTGATCCAACTGCGCAATCCTGAAGGAGATAAATCCTTCTCCATGGATGAGTTTCCTTTATAGGAAAAATCCATCCAACTGATAGTACATTGTCCCTCCTCTGATCTCAACTAGGTCTTTGTCTGAACTGACATGCATGAGTTATTCATGAAAGAATATTTAGTTATCTGAAGAACATCAGTTATATGCAAGCATGCATTAACTAACTTGTCTTACATTAATTTAAACAAACTACTTAAATTAATCTAACTGGACTTGACTCAGTTAACTAAGCCAACTAATTACAACTCAAATTAGAACTCATCCTTATCTCTTTAACTGATGGATAAATTCCTCAATTAATGGAGAAATTGTTGCATGTCCTCACATAGACTTCATTTTTTATTTTTCACAACTAATTAACTCATGGTGAATTAATTAATCTATTTTCAAACAGCTATTAAGTTCAAATTCGAATTGTATTTCCTATTTTAGTCCAGGGACTGACTAAAATAGGAATCCATCCCGAATTGCTATTTATAGCAATGCTATTTTTAGCACTTCCATTTTTCATTCCTTGTTGTTATGTCCAACATTGGTACCCGAACTGCTATTTATAGGAGTGTTATTTTTAGCACTTCTATTTTTAGCATTTCTTGTTCCCATTTTCAACATTCTAGATCACATACACCATAGTCAAACCTTCACGCCCTGTCGTTGAATAGTTCTTCTCAGCTTTAGAAAACTTTCGACTTGCAAATGCTATAGGGTGATCCAACTCTCCCTCATTGGCCTGTGTCAATACTGCTCCGAGCGCAATATATGACGCGTCCACATGCACAATGAAATTCCTTCTTCCAATCTGAGAAGACTAGGATTGGTGCGGTGACTATCTTTTCCTTTAACACATCTAGGATCCACTGACATTCTTCATTCCAACAGAATGTAGCATCCTTCTTTAGCAACTTCTCCATCAGCCTGGTAATCTGGGCATAACTCTTGATGAACTTTCAATAGTATCTCATATGCCCCAACGTTGTGGGCAACTATTTCACACTTCTTGGCGCCTCCAAATTAATTATAATTTCTATCTTATCTAGGTCCACCATTAATCCTTTTCTACACACCACATGGCCCAGCAAGATTCCGAAAGGAACACAATAGAATAATTTCTTCAAATTGAACATGATCTGATACCTCCGGCATGTATCCAACATCAAGCGTAGGCTAGCTAGATGGTGCTTCACAAACCCAAACATCATCTAATAATCAAAATATACCTCCAGAAACTTGTGAATGAAGTCTTTGAACATCGTGATGACTACGCGCAAAATATAGTCGGCGCGTTCTTCAATCCAAAAGGCATTACAATATACTAAAAGCATCCCCATTCGGTTGCGAAGGTCATCTTACTTCTATCCTCCAGTGCGATCTTGATCTAATGGTATCCCGAGAACCCATCAGTGAACAAATATGCTTCCTATCCTCCTACATTATCCAACACTTCATCGGTGAATGGAGTCAAAAAAGGATCATGCACGCAAGCGTCATTCAACTTCCTGAGATCTACGCATATCCTTATTTCATCCTGCTGCTTCTTTTCCCGAACTACTATTGGGCTCACCCAATCATATTCTTCCATTGGTTCAATAATGCATGCTGCAAGCATTTTATCCAACTCTAAGTAGACATTTTATTTATACTTTGGATTGAGGCAGTAAGGCCTTTGCTTGATCGGCTTCGCATCCAATTTCAACATAATTTTTATAACTCCCAAGTCCCCTATTATCCCCTTTAAGACAGAGAACTTCGTGGGGAACAAGTCCTAGTATTCGCGGAGCAACTCAGCAACATTATCCACCATAGCATCATCCCAGTAGTCCCTTATCTTCACAAACATCGGCTCTACCTCTATCTCAATGTTCACTTGTCTCATTTTCAGCAGCGCAGTGATATCTGGATTTCTATTTGTGGTCCCTCAACTTCACAGTGACCTTATGTTTCTAGGATATTAATGTTCCTCCGATCCTCGTCTTCCTCTTCTACGATCACATTATAGCACTCTAGTGCGTGGTGCAGCTGGGTGGTCCAATCCGGTTGAATCAAATCCAAGGGATCCTGTGGGATTCTGAAGATCACCGCTTTGACCTCCTATAGTGCTTCATCAATGCACTCAAATTCATATTCAAAGCTGAATGTACTCAAGAATCCCTATCTCAAAATATCCCATTCGTTTGTGCCATGGTGGAGCTCTGTCTCCAAGTACCAATTCATAGGTATTACGTCCCAGTGACAGAATAGATGCACCCACTCCAGTTGTGGTTCTACTCCATAAGCATCGGTCCATTTGGCTAAGTGATGACTCAGATAATTCCTTCCATCGTATTTCTCTATCAATTGTACCTTTGGTGACCAAACCGCACCCTCGTCATTCTTCTATATTTACGCCATCCATCGAAGTTGTCTTTATGCATACCCCACCATCTTGCAGGTGTAGCGCGTAGCGCCAAGTCCAAGGCTTGGAAGCGATGCTTCTCTGGCACTTCCCTTTCAAATTCATCCAGAAATTTATCAACATCAGTTAAACCATCATAATAAGGCAGATTTCTTACCTCTAACAATACATAGCACAACTATTTGGTCATCATGTTACATCGTAGCGTAGACACTTCGTGCAATCTATTCTGCAAGTGTTCAAATTCCTCATCTGAATCTGATGTATAGGAGCTTTCGTGATCCCATGCAATATGTCCATTAGCTGTCGGATTCACCCAATCTTGATCTCATGCCATTATCCTATAAATCTAGTCCAAACTATCGTCACTTTCGTAATCGTGGATTGGTTCAGTGTAGTGCGGTCCTTTGTAGGGTCCAACAGTACTACTACGCTGAGAGATTTTCTTTCAAATGACATCATCCGTTTCTTCAAATTGATCACCCCATTCATGTCGATAACCCTATTGATCCCAAGGAGCTCAGGGTGGATTGTTATCATCCACAATCTCTATCACTTCAAAATTGGCCAACATGCTCACGCCTTCAATATCGACTATCACTCCCTGTAACCTTCCCATGGGGATAATATTTTGTTGATTCGCCATCCTCAATTAAATAGGAGACACTGCAACGCAAGTCTCCCCATTCTTTCCCATGTCTGTTTAGGCAAAACATTCACGTCAGACCCTAGAGTCCAAAATAACTTGGTCCATTTCATATTCTCCTATTTGCACGGTGAGTCTCATCTTACACCTCATTCTTACCTTATTCTTACCAATTTTCTTGACGGACCATGTGTGGTCCCTCAGGAGTATTACCAACACATTTATTTATCAACTCCTGTAATCCCTTTACGGCCTTTCTATATCAAAGTAGCTTCATACAGGTCTCTAAAAATGTAGTAAGAATGGATGGGTCCATTTCTCGAACTCCTTATCCTAACTTCCTGAGGTAGAAGCCTCAGTGAAACGTTTCTTTTCTTCCATAAATGTTTCCCTCACAAACTCCAAATCAAACCTGACCTCCTTTTTTGTACCTTTGCGAACCCATTCACCTTCTTCAGGTTGCTTTCCCTTGTCTTCACCAATGGTCATTCCACTTCGCAACACAATGTTCACATTAGGATCCTCTTCGCAGGGTTCAACCATTGTCATCTGCAGATTCTGGGTAGGTTGCTGAGGTTGCGCCCCTTTTTCGTGTATATTAGCTAGTAATACAGGGTAGTCTTTTGTCGCGTAGTCAAACTGAGTACAGTATCTGCACGACACACACATTGGGTTTGTGCATTCTCATGCGTAGTGTCCTGGCCCCCCACAGTTGTAGCAAATCACCTGTCCCCGACCTCTACCAGGTCATCCTCCACCTTGTCCTCGTCTGCACACCTGATATCCTCCTCAGGCTCCCACAGTGCCTTGATCTGGAGGTCGTGTTTCTGCCTTCACTCTATATGCAGGCGTTCTATCCATCATTAGCTCATATTTATGGCAGTTAAGCTCGTCATGACCCACTGATTGACAAAAGTTGTAGAAGAGTTATTGTGGTGTCTGTACAAATTTCTGCAGTAGGTGACAATTGTCTGTCACATGTTTTACAGCTACTTGACAGATAGCACACCATAGTGTGGGCCTTGTACTTGTCCCTGCTTGAGCTTCAGGCCTCAGAGGCATCGGCCCTCCTGCTGCAACATAATTCATGAAGACTGGATAGTGATCTTTGTCATGCCCCTAACTTTGGCATTTCAGGCACCAAACTTCTTCGCACACCTCTGGCCGAGCTTCTCTATCCTTCTTCAGACTCTAAAACTCTAGGCAAAGGTTTTGCAACTACGCGTGAATCTACTAGACTCCCAAATTAGCATCTTGCATTAGTGTCTCATGCAATATCATCGCAATATCCAGGGCTTCCGCCTGGATCCCAATTTGTTTTTGTGATAAAGAAACCCTCAGATGAGGGAAGAGTGAAGCCACAAACCATTCACGATGCTTCCCATTTGTAAGATTCATGTTAGCTTCATGGATCGTGCACTTCAATCTCTAATCCAGATCCCAAGGTGTCTCACTAGGCTTCATCATGATCTTCTTGAATCCCACAATTGGTTGTGCTTTAGACTTAGGCCTACCGAATTCCTTATTTGGCACGATCTGAATGTATGCTAATGAAGCCATCGGGTTATCAGTGCAGTACTTAATGTATCATGTCAGTGTGCATTCCTGTAAGGCAGTGACCAATGTTTCTTTCTTCATATGATCATTCGTTATACCCTGAGATTCCCATACAGCCTTCATGATGAACCAAAACTAGTCTGGGTCCTCATTTCCAAAACCCTTGAAAACGGGAAACTTTACTGCATTCGCCATATTGAATGATGGCGGAAGTGGTGGCGGTGTGGGCAAAGGTGTATGCTATGGAGGTGAATGCAGAGGTAGGGTGGGTGGAGTGGGTATTCGCAGGAACCCTCGTCTTATTAACTAAACAACACTTTTTGGTGAAGCCTATGATGTTTCCTCATCATCACTCAGAGGAAGTTTGATCAATGGCTATATTCAGGGCATGTTCTCCCTCTATCACTGAAGATCTTTCCACTTCGCGTAGCTCCAAACATCAAGGTAGTTGCATATCCCTCTAATTACACAAGAGCATCTTAATCCAAGTATTTAAAGACCTTAAATACTTACCTCGCGGTCCCTTGAAGAAGTGGCGCTCTACTTCGCTATAACTGACCGAGTATCGACCGCAAACTCTATCACGAATCCTCCTATGATACGATCAATCCAGTGATCGACAGCATGTCCGATCTTATCTTCTGAGGCTTCCAATCTTTGCACTAACTCTAGGGTCCACACTATCAGACCATCAAGCCTCCACCTTCCTTGGTCATCTGCCAGTTTAGCGATCCACTCGTATAATTCAACCGGGAAGGATCATAAGAAGATTTCATGTATCTCTGTGTATAGGTATATGTCCAACCACTGTTCTTTCATTAATCACAGATTTCTATTTTCTTGCACCACGAATTCGTGGATCTTCCTATCCAACTAGTCTTTAATTTCTTTCTTAGTCGGATTCTAGTGATGCGACATCACACATCTCTTTATGCAGATCTTGGTCCCGGAAACAGAACCATTTGTTAGCTTAGTGGGCCCTGACCCAAGTTCAACGTTAATTTAGCCAAACAAATTCCTACACTACTGGCCTTTTCGTTATCAATCCATGGAACACGAACTGAAGTCTCACACGAAGCAGTATGGGGGGATGCTGGAACCAAGTTTTTGCACCCAGAGATGGTAGTGATGTCGTTTTATTCCCTAACTTTTCCTTCACGCAAATCGATAAGCCTTTTAGGGCATATTGATACACTTCTTTTAATCGGCCTTTAGACCTTCACGAAGGTCTACGACTGTCATTCGTGAACCTTAACCAAACGATTCAACCACTTACGTGCTTCTGTAATTAATCTCACTTCCGTATTTACCTAGATCGGCTTAAGTATTAGATAACTTCAATATGCATTAATATTTTCTTCGCGTAAACATATATTATTACTTGCATACAAATAACAACGTAAAACATATAGATTTGTGCATCAATATAGCATTAAATCATGAAACCATTATTCAACATAACATAACCGCATTTATTCATAACAAAAGTAAATAGATCAAAAACAGATATTTCCAGAGTAATCTTCTTTATTAGTACTTCAGATCTTCTTACAGACTCTAACTACCTTGCACACTCATCTGCAAGGGTCGGCACACTCAATTGCAGACTTCTATCCTCTGCCTCTGTGCACATAGCTGCAGAGCCTTTCTTCTATTATAAAACTATTCACTCTCAGCTCCTACTGACCCATCAACGACTTCACTCCCTTAGAACCTTCTAAGACTCTCCTTTTTATACAATCCCATGGTCTGTAGACCATGGTTGGATCTTCTAAAACCAACACAACTTACATAAAAGAAGGGCAGAAACCTTTTATGACACTTTATATCTACGTGCTCCGTGACCATACATTGCGGAGACTTTACACTTTACATTAAAAAAAACTTGGGCTTTCTGCCCCAAAAATTGAGCTTTTAACCCCAAAATAGACCCTAGGGGACCTTGTCCCAACACTTGAGCTAGAAAATCTACGTCAATTTGACAATGAATCTTTATATGATTTTCTAAATAGATTTAAATTAATTTGCTTTAAATTTCAATCCCAATATTTGCCTTTAGAACTTGATTTAATAAAATGGTTTCCACATATTATTACCCTTACTTGTGTTTCACATAGTTATATTGAACCTAGAAATATCATTTTTCTTAGCACATTTATCGTTGTTGAAGAGCCACTTGTTAATTATAGCATGGTCAAGCATATTCAAGCAAAAAATGAAAAAATTTCCAATAACACATCTCAAGAAGGCATAAGCACATCCAACAAAACAAATGTTGATCCCAAAAATGCTTTAAATCATGTTGTTAACAATAAATTAGTTGCTTAGAATCGAAATATAATTATGATTCATAACAAAAAATAAAATCAGCAAGTAATAAAATTAGTAGGCAACAAGCAGCAAGAAAATCAGCAACCAACAATGCAAATTGAAATTCCAACAATGTGCAATTTGTCGCAAAAATAATCTGAATTTTCTCACAATAAAATTAATGATCAACAACAAAGTTTGGGCCAGCCAAGCATTAATCTTCAATAAAATGTGGTCATCCAAATACATGATAAAGAATATGAAATTTGCATTATGGAAAATGAGAAATAATCTACTGGCAAAGAAATTTTCAAGTTCATATCTTCAAATAGTCATTTCTTTCTTTATCCTAATCTTTTTCCTTATAGTAATTGATTTATTTATCATTCTGCAATTCCTCTTTGAAAAAATTCTATTTTATAGAACAAAGGGGCTTCAATAAATTTAATAAATAATGAATTGCCAATTAGTGTTGATTAGGCCAAAGAGTCATTTAATGATTATTTTTCAATAGTGTCTAAAATTCATTTAATTATTCTTTGTATTCTAATGTGTCTTTTGAAAAGGAGGAGGATGCTAATAAAAATTATGAATTCATTTATGCTAATTACTTGGAAATTGAAAATGTTGAATTTTCACTAATCATTAAATTCTCATTTTCTCGATACTCAAAGTCAATCCATATTTCAAGTTGAGAAATCTTTAAATTCTCATTTTCTTGATACTCAATGTCAATCCATATTTCAAGTTGAGAAATTTTCTTGTACTGATATCGCTAGAAATGATTGTCATCTTGAACTACCAAAACGTCATGATGACTCTCATTTTCTTGAAAAGAAATCCATTTCGATTTTTTATTTTGACATCATTCAAGTTCTTATTCTTGCGCATAGTCTTGAATCTTTGTCACTTTCACAAGTTGAAGTCGGTACTAATTCTGATTCCATTATCTCGGCCGATACTTGTGAGGAGGTTAGTTTTTCAAATAAAACTCATCTATTCTATAACATTATTTGTAACACTAGTGTAAATGATGATGTAATTTTATTTTTCATTCTTCATTTATTATGGTTTCTTTCATATTTTGATTTATCTTTTATTTTTTAACTTTTGGATATGTTATGCTAGCATCTTGAGAGTAATGACGCATTATGGAAGAACACGAAAATGAACTTCAAGGCCAAAGTTATGAGAAAAATGAACTTCAAGTTTTTCAATTTCAATTAATGTTTATAACATATGAACTAATTATATCTCTTGAAATAAATCTTCCACATGCCTTGGCACTCGAGAATTCAGCACTTCATTTTTATTAGCAATCTTGTTTGTCTGCACATATTTTGAGATATTTATTGGATTTTCATTCAAATTCTGGGAATCCATTTGAAAATTATTTTAAAAAGTCATTTTTGCAAAATATTTATGTTGATATTTTTCCTTTTTACATTATACTAACATTTTTCATAGGTTACAGCATCCAAAGGCATGTCATTTGAAAATAGTCCCTTGTCCTACTCTTCTTGGAATCTTGTTCAACCATCAACATATGTTCATCCTAATTTTTATGATCCCATTGGAATATGGTTGGATAATTCTTTTCAAAAGAGGTTTCCTATACATAAATTGATTTCCTGAATTTATTAAAAGTTAGTGTACATAGTAGTCTCAAATTTTATTTTAATAGTTTAATAATAATTGTATTTCTATTACTATTTTTTGATGTACATATATGTGCAATACTTAAACTAATGGAATGGATCCATTGGAAATATGTTTTTACTTAGTTTTAATCTCTCCCTATTAGATTATATTATATTAGAGTAGGAAAAGTTTCATCTTTTCTTTTCTTTTTCTTTTCTTTTTCTTTTTTTTCCTTTTTTTTTTATATGTTCATATTGCGGGTGTGAAATAAGCAACCTTTTGATTTTTCTCGAAAAGTATGATTCAAAGCTTTCCCAACTAAACTTGTTCAACAACATTTTCAAGGAAGTATTCATCAATTCATCAAAATTTTAATTTTTTACATGATATGCTCTGTACAAGTGGTTTCCTTTACATTCGCTTCACCTATTTATGAGATCAGTTATAATGATGTTGTGTTTGTTCTTATGATGCAGCAAAATATTTGAGTGTCACTAGTGAAAAATAAATCTTAGAGATAAAGCCTTCACTCACTACATGATCTATCAAACAATAAGGCTTCTAATCGAGATGCAAATGGTGTGGACAAGTAAACAATTGCAAATAGAATTATACCACTGGAAAAATGAGAAGCTTTAACTAAGATCTATTATTTGGTAAGAATTATCCATGTCCATTGCCATGCCCCTATGCTTTCTAAAATTCCTTATTTGCTAAGTTCTATATGGGTTAAACCTTTTCACAACAATGCTTCTCTCATTCTGAAGGTAATCGTCCCGTAGCTTTTCTTTTGGCTACGCTCTTTTTATAAACCCCGGGATAGCTCAACATCGACATGACCATCAAGTCTGCATGCCATATGCACATGGGCCCCTCTTTTTCTTTCACTCTCTATGTTTTAATTGGGCATTCATTTCTCTCTTTCCATGTAATCATAGAGGCACGTGACCCAGGCTATTCCTTAGAGCGCACTCTTTATATCTTCCAAACTATTCCTTAGAGCGCACTCTTTATATCTTCCAGGATTTAGTTCCTAGGCTAATGTAAGCATACGTCACATCCATGCAACATATTCTCTCTCATTTTCCCTTTGTTCCACCGTCTCCACATGTCATCCAGAATCATTCTTCCTTGGAGATCTCATGCACTCCTCCATTCAAAAGAGTGAGGGATGAACTTTTGAGATATCTCACTCTAACACATAGGCATGGGTCCCTCTTTCGCTTACATACACTATTATTGTATTGGGTCTCTATACTCTTGCCTTCCACATCATCTTGTGTCTCTTACTCTAGAACTTTATGTATCCCAAACTTTCATCATTTATGGGATCTCATTTTCGAGATGACTCAAAATCCCCCTTGGTAGTTCTATTAACCCGTAATTATTCCCATTGGGCCTCAATATTCCCAATTCCACGTCACCCTAGAGATTACATACCGAAGAGAACTTTAGAAGCTCCCTTATCTATTTATGGCAGAAATTTTCCACCGAGATAGACATTTTTATGAGAACTCACATAAATTATTCAAATCAAAATTTATGTCTGAGGATATTTAGATGCTGCATATTTCTGAAGGAGCCACTGTTGGCATTATGATTCTGGTTTGGCTCTATGGTATAGGTGTTGTACTTGATGGCAACTCACTCATGTGACAGATCTCAGTTCAGGCACTCAAAATCATGGAAAATGAGATACCCGCAGGTGATACTAAGAGAATCTGCGGACCCGCAGGTACACCAACCAAGAAGTGCGGACATACACGTAGGTGCTCCGTTCAGAAGGTGCGGACCCCAGTTTCACTCTCTCCAATGCAAAAAGTGCATGCATGTGGGAATCTTTATGAATGGTCCATGGTATTTAGCCCAACATATTTGATCCTATGGTTTTGATCCGTGGTTTTGCAATCTAAAAATATTGATCCAAGGTATTGGGTTCATAGTATTGTGTTATTATGGTTTTGGACTGTGGTATTGTGAAAGGCTTGCCTATAAAAAGGAAAGGAGATCTCTTGGCTACACACTTGTGAAATTTGAATATCTTAAGATCTGAAATTTTGGGTGATTGATTTTTAAAAGCTAGATCTAAATCAAGGAGAAAAATTAAGGCGAATCTATTGATAGGTCATGATCTCTCGGGCGCATGAACAGATCTGTGGATCTGACTGATTGTGGCACATTGGAAGACTGTTAATTTGGCCCTAAACAGAAGTTCGCAGGCGATCCACGGCGTGAGTGCGGGGGTACGCAGCTCAGGAGAAAGTGCAGAGCGGGGGTACGCAGCGCAGCTAAAGGTGCAGTGCAGGGTACGCAGCGAAGAAGAAGGTGTAGTGCATGGGGTATGCAGAGAAGCAGAAGGCTCAGTGCGAGGTACGCAGCACAGAAAAAGACACAATGCGAAGGTACATTGTTAAACAAACAGTGCAGGTGCGGATTTGAGCAGAAGTACGCAGAGCACAAGAAAGATCAGGTGCGGATCTGCGCAGTTTAGACACAGAAGAGCTGCGAATATCCGCAGGTTTATATTGGTCAAGTTGTAGACTTTTCCTTGAAGTATTTGTTGGCTGCCTTTTATCTATTTGTTGCAGAGTTTTGGGTTTAGTTCACTGGTATTGCCTTTCCGTTTACAGCATTCTAAGAAATTGGGTGATTCATTGGTTGATTTTATAAGGAGTTTGGTTGATTCATATGTACTTGTTGATTATTTGATGTCCATGGATCCAGTTTGAAAATTAATGAAACGTGGTCCTTAAAGAAGTAAAAGAGCTAAGGGGGTTGTTGCTCCCTTCCATGAGAGACTGGAAAATGAGAGAGATTTGTAGCTCTCTATAGGTTGCAGCCTGCATATTGGTAAAGGACTGCACCAGTACAAAATCATTGTAAAAGAAGTTTCTAATTGAAAGAAGATAGAGACATATTGCAGCTGGTGGTTTTCACCCACATTGGGTTTCCACCTTATATATGGCGTTCCTTGGTGTGATTATCTGTCTTTCTTGTTCTTGCTCATTATTATATGATACTGACATACAAACTAATGATCAATATTTGAAGAATAAATTAAAGTATAAATTTGGAAGGTATATTGAAAAGAATTTGATAATACTGATTCACCCCCCC